>CABFVX010001581.1:7982-25416 GCA_902151425.1 Timema shepardi | reverse complement strand
AAAGCCACGATTGTAAAAAAAAAAAAAAACAGTCCTGACGACCCAGGATGAACCAACAACGCTCGCGGCTCTCTACTGGAGGGGCGAAGCACTTCCCCACTTGTCGCCTACAACCGTGTGCCCCAAAAACTACTGGAGGTGTGTGTCCCACTGCGTCTCACTATTCGTTTGGGATATACGCGTATGTACGTACTAATTACGTTAGTGTGTTAATAATGAGGAAGGTTGCATGCACGGTGAGAGACAGTGGAAAACTATTTAAAGAAAACAAAATACTCTAAGTATATCCGATTGGGATTAGGACCCCAACCTCCCAGTTATCGGCAGTCCCAGTATATTGAAAAAGTGACGCACTAGACCAGCTTTCGGCAACCTAAGACGCGTGGGCCAGACCCGGCCCAACAACAGATTTTATAGCGAGCCTGTTAAAAGATTTAGCAAACAAACTTTTTTTTTAAGATAGACTAATAACTTATAATATTATGAGAGATATGAGTTTGATTCCCCCCCAAACCAGCCTACCAATCTTTTTTTTAGACCATAGCTATGGCTCGCAATATCAAAAAGGTTAATAGCCCCTGCAGTGGATTGGTTCTCGGTTCTGATCAATCATCTACCGCTGCCGGCGCGGGTTTGGCGATGGTGGTGAATTTATACCCTTTAAACTCATAGAAGAATATGAACTGCGATAAACGTGAAACTAAAACAAAATTAGAGCTAAGGGTAATAAAACGCTAACGTGTTTGACATTTCAGAAAGGTTAGAGTTCAATCCACAAGGTCGGGTTCAATATCACAGTATTTTTGCATCGTTTCTCCAGACGATTAGTTAGATTAAGTCACTGGCATTTGGCACACTGCCTCAACAATTTAGCAAAAAAAATTTTTTACAAAAAATCTTGTGGAAATAAACATATTACGTAAATCTATAGTTAAAATATTTCATTTAATACTCTTGCACCCCCTGTTTTTTTGCTGTATCTTTGAGAATATCGTCTGATTTAGATAGAAAGGAACATTTTTGACCGTTTAAAAAATTACTAAAACCATTTTCACATAATTTATGTGTTAAGTCATGTGATCTTAAATTGTCACTCAATATAGATAATATCGTAAAATAACCCCAACATTAAATAAACCCGAATGGGTAGTAAGACGCCGTCCTAAATATATACATATATGTGTGTGTGTATATATATATATGTTATCAATAATAAAATAAATGTTACGGTTCACCGCACATAATTTATCTCTATTTTATCTTAAAATAAATAAATTTACTAAAAACTCGTAATATTTGTGAAACGAAATCGTTGTAGAAATATTCCATCAAATATCATAAATTAAATAATATACACTGGTACAGAAACAGAGAAAAGAGGAACATCTCTGCCCATCAAAGCGCATAAAAATCCATTTCAATTTTAAAAGAGCTCTATAAAAAAATCTAAATGTTTCCTTATAGCGCAGAAACTATTGGTTTTATAAAAATATATTTCAAATAAAAGATTTTTATTTTTAATAGTACAGTTATATATAAGCTATTTCGTATCTCAAATAGTTGCGGAGAAATGAATCTATATGAAAATTTACGCTTATGGAAAGTACCCTAAAAGTAATTTTTATTGAAAAACGAGAGTAGCCATTTTGTTTGTAAAGTTAAACCATGCCTACCTACAAAATTTAATTAAAACCGTTATAGGGATAGTTTTAAAAATAGATTTTTTTCACTTCAGTAAACTATTATTATTATTATTATTATTATTATTAGCACCGCGTCTTACTACTCGTTCGGGTTATACGCACTTACGCTAATATGTAATGGTAGGGTGATTGTGAGATGAAATGGAGGACCTACAGTTTAACGTGGAATCCGAACCACGGTGGAGGCCTGGCATTCCCCACATTCACAAGATGTCTTGTCAGAGGTGAAGGAAGGGTTTGGAAACTATTCTTAATTTTAGGGTTATATATCTAATTTTTTTTAAAAATCCTTGAGGGAACCCTATGGAAATATTAGATACCAAGTTTTAGTCCGATAGGTAAAATAATTTCGGCTTTAGGCAGAGACAAATGGTATCGCAAAAACCACTTTTTCGATCTCATGGGATAATGATGAAACGTCGACATTTATCAAACTCTCAAATTCGAATTTATGTTGACGATCACAATATTTTTCTTTCCAAGTGGTCGAGAAAAAGTAAAAGAAAATATGCTTGCATTTTCTAATCGTCCCTTCTTATAACAATCCTTTTATACTATAGTGACGGTTGCAAATTTCAAAGAGAATTTTGACTTTGGAAGCCATATGACAGTATTTTACGGGATATCTGTGACTCGATATGGCTTCCTTACCGATGACGTTCAGAAATATCCCTCTTTCACCTTACTGGGACATTAGTTGCTGGTACGACATATATAGTTAGCTCTGAATACCTCGTAGCTTCCTCGCCATAGTATTATTTTATTATTATTATCTAGCACCGCGTCTTACTACCCGTTCGGGTTATACGCCTCGCCATAGTACCTTTTGAAGAAATAATATAAGACCCGTCGATCCCGGAGGTTTTGAGGTAAAGTTCTCACTTCGGTAATCGATGTTCGTGGGTTAAAAACCCAGCCGTGGTTGACACATTATTTTTGAGCGATAAAAATCTGTAGCACAACTTCCTTCGGAGTGGAAATAAAGCCGTCGGTCCCTTTTCGAGTGTGTAATGTAAACTAACCCTGAAAGTTATTTGAAAGTACCTTTCCCGGCATAATTGATAGACTCTTTCTCTCTCGCTCATAGAAATTCTCGTGTACTGATATAATCAGTCGGTTCAGAAAGTGCGCGTTGAATACTTCAAATAAACAAGTAAAATATACCATGACCTCATGATTTAAAGTCAAATTTCTTTAATCAATACTACATACAATCAGGTGTTGTCTAATCCCTGATTTCATTACTAGGAAAAGTGACCAGATCTACATTCATGTATGTATCCGCCGAACAATACGATCTAAAAGCCTAAATGTCAGCAGCTGTCATTTTTTGCAGTCGAAACTTTCAAAACAAACCATTTGTTTTTAAATATTGTTTTTACATTATTGAAATAATAGGTTTTTAAAATAACCGTTTGTATATTTAATGTTTTGTGTTAGTGTAGTTTATTTAAATGATATTTACAAATGAGAGCTTCTAAAAGGTTACCTTCTCTTCATAAATAAATAAAGCGAACCGAATGATTGGGGGCTTTTTATATAAATTATTTAATAAAAATTATTCATGTTATGTTTTATGGTTATAAAATAATATTTTATTATTTAGTGCACTATCATAACTCCGGCTTCCAAAATCGCGAAGCGAAAAAAAGAATCTTTAAAATACAAAACCAAACAGTAATCCATAAATAAGTTTTTGTATAATTTTTTATAATTCTTTTGATTAGCTATATAGTTTTAAGAATAAAATAAAAATTATTTCAGCAAGGGTTGATTTGGTGACTTTCGATCTATGTTTACGATGAAAAATGTTTTTAGGTGATATAAAAGGTTACTCGTAAGGCTAATACCAAGCCACTCCAAAGGTTTCTTTTGAAGACGCCTGTATATCGTTGCGGTTGTCAAACCACGGTGCGTGAGCGTGTCTTACCGAGAGCCGGTCCTTGGCGTGGATGTATCGGAACCTCTGCACGTAGTAAAAGACGAGCCAGGCCAGGGAGATGACCATGAGGACGATGAAGGAGATGGACACGAACAGCACGGAGGTTCTGCAACAACAGGACATTGTTGGTACAATACAGGGCAGCAACCGGACATTGTTGGTACAATACAGGCAGCAACCGGACATTGTTTGTACAATACAAGCAGCAACCGGACATTGTTGGTACAATACAGGCAGCAACCGGACATTGTTGGTGCAATACAGGCAGCAACTGGACATTGTTGGTACAATACAGGCAGCAACCGGACATTGTTGGTACAATACAGGCAGCAAATGGACATTGTTGGTACAATACAAGCAGCAACCGGACATTGTTGGTACAATACAGGCAGCAAATGGACATTGTTGGTACAATACAGGCAGCAACCGGACATTGTTGGTACAATACAGGCAGCAACTGGACATTGTTGGTACAATACAGGCAGCAACTGGACATTGTTGGTACAATACAGGCAGCAACCGGACATTGTTGGTACAATACAAGCAGCAACCGGACATTGTTGGTACAATACAGGCAGCAACCGGACATTGTTGGTACAATACAGGCAGCAACCGGACATTGTTGGTACAATACAGGGCAGCAACTGGACATTGTTAGTACAATACAAGCAGTAACCGGACATTGTTAGTACAATATAGGACAATAACTAGATATTGCGGGCAAATCGATACAGCACATGGCGACATCGTTACAACACATAAACCAAAATAAATTAATCTAAGCAACCTTAACTTATCAAAAACTTTTTTTTTACGGGATTTTGGATTTGAGACCAGGTTTCTCTACGTATTTTTATCTTTAATTAATTCTCATTCATTTCCTTTTGTACCTTAAACCAAGCAGTGTTGAATATTTGGCAGCGTTTCAGTTCTAGAAGAGCAGGCCAGCTATGACTGTCACCATTGTCGTCACGTGACGGGCACCAAATTAAATACCCCCCCCTTTTTTTAAAAGAAAATTTCACATTTTAAGAATACGCAACCCAAGCCAACGTTTGTTTTATAAAAAAAACACAAGGGATGTATGTATTATGACTAATTTGGTTAGTCAATACAATATTAATTCAATATAATAATCAATAAACAGTGTAACATATTTCTGACGTGTTTTTTTTATACTCCCTTCTATGTAACACCAAGTAGATATTTGACCTGTGTTACATTGTGTTTATCATCAAGAATAAATGTCCTTATTTCATAGGGAAGCTTTTGTGACGCTGAAAGAGGGACGCGGATGTAAGTAATACTAAGACTCAGAAGTTATAATTAAGTATGTTTACTAACGCTGAAAACATGAACAGTGATATTATATTTTCAACAGTAAGAATGTAGGTATAAGATCTGTGTTACGTATCACTGCCATGTACCCAGCTTCCTCCGCCGCCCCCTCCCTCATGTAACACCATGTAAACATTAGAGCTACCCCCCACCCCCTCCCTCACTCAACAGCATTACGTGATTTATGGATTACCCCTTTATAGTTTATCTCATGGTTGGAAACTTAGGTACGAAATTACGCTCGAACCAGAAAGAATTCTTCATTTGACAAAAGAAAGAAAAATTGGGATGAGTGAAAACTTTTTTTTTTAATTTCAAAATAATCTTTTTTCAATTAAGTGTTGTTGTTTTTTAAATATGGTGAAACAGTTTCATTGGTCTCAATACCACTGTTTTTTTAAGACGAATATAGAAAACATCATCAAGATGTGACGCCTCGTTTAGGCTGTATCACCTACCTAGGTTAGGTGCTATCCGGGGAGTGACGTGGGTTCTTAATAAAGTATATCCTATTTGTTATTGTGTAACTCTATTAAGGTTTAGGTAGGTCTACTCCAAAGTCTCTTTGACACGATCTAGAGCGCCCAAACTACACGTTCTTGACTCTACTGCAATCAAATTACCAGCATTTGCGTGGAGGAAGTGTGGAGAACCACTAAGGAAAAATAGCCCTCAGTGTACCCGACCGGGATCGAACCCCGGTCTATTGCGAAAGTAGTACCTTAGACCATGCGGCCACCGAAGCGGGTCTAGAATAGTTACTAGGTTTACTTTCACGTAATCATACGTCAAGTCATCTTATCCGCAGGTGTCACTTTTGTTAGATATTATCAGTACTTATAAAATAACTAATATAGTAAAATGTTATATTGGCCGCAAAAAAAAAAAGTTAGTATTTTTCCAAACGAACCTTCTTATGGAAATTGGACTCTATATAAGTAACATTCAGATTGTTTTGAGTGTGATTTTATTTATTTTACTCTTAAGAAAGGTATATTAACTAAAAAAAAATACACGAGCATCCTCTTGGAGAGAAAATAAAAAAATCGATTTAGTAGAATATCCATTTAACCTGCATCGATAACCGAACTATTTAAGGCATAACTCTAGCGTTAGACTGGAATGTATATAAAGGAGATATCGTGGTTCGAATCCTTTCTCAGGTGCACTGAAGGTAGTTTTTCCTAAATGTGTTTTCCACTTTTACCTCCATGCAAATGCGGGTAGACAAACCTCCTCTAAATTCAATCTTCCTCGTCCCTAACACATTGAAGTAATTTATGCATATTTTAAAGCCTAAGTGGGTATTATTATTATTATTATTATTATTAGCACCGCGTCTTACTATCCGTTCGGGTTATACGCACTTACGCTAATGTGTAATGGGTAGGGAGATTGTTAGATTAAATGAAGGACCTACAGTTTAACGTGGAATCCGAACCACGGTGGAGGCCTGGCATTCCTCACACTCACAAGATGTCTTGTCAGAGGTGAAGGAAGGAGTTGATAATCAGATAAATCTTTGCCGGGACCGAGGATTGAACCCCGGCCGCCAGCATAGAAGTCTGACACCTTACTCTTAGACCGCCAGGTCACCAATATGTAATCAAGTTTCCCAAACAATATAAGATGTTATCATTTTATCAAATGTCTTTTCATTTAACAATAATAGCTTATCGCATCTGACATTGACAAGCCTTTTAAGAAAGTTTGTTGAATGCTACTTGTTTCTAGAGAAGTGAGACGGAACATTTTCAATTTTTAATTGTGTAAAATAATGTCAACTGATTAAGTGGAACTAATGAAATCAAGATATAGATATCCCAAATTTCATCGTTTATACTTAAGATTAATTTCTCCCAAAGGCGTTAACATCCGAAACATCATAAAATAAGCCTCGGTGGCCGCATGGCTTAAGGAGCTACTCTCGCAATAGACTAGATTGCCGATGACTGGGAGATCGGTGTTCGATCCTAGTCGGGTTCACTGAGGGCGGTTTTTCCTAAACAGTTTTACACTCTCACGGGTGCAATCCCTCTAAATTCAACCTTCCTCATCGCTAAACCATTAGCGTAATTAGTACATAGGCGTATAACCCGAACGGGTAGTAAGACGCGGTGCTAAAAAAAAGTAGTAAATAAACAAGTGAAGGCGATCCTTTGTTGGCCCCGTTGTGTTCATGAATCATCTTTCAATTTTTTATCATCAATAAGTTAACTAAAATAATCGGCCCGACGTTTGTCTTTACTTATATCAATATTCAAGATATAATATTATTCAATAAATTTACTTTTTTTTTACCACCGCGTCTTACAAACCGTTCGGGTTATACGCCTATATACTAATTACGTTAATATTTTAGCGATGAGAATGATGGGATTTAGAGGAAGTGTACCCGCATGTGGGCAGAGAGAGTGGGAAACCATTTAGAGGGGGGAAAACCCGCCGACCGGGATCGAACCACGGTCTCGTCATCGGTCTAGTCTATTTCTAGTGCGACGCCTTGAAGCTTGGACCATTTGACCAACGAAGCGGGTAAATTTACATTTAAAGCCTGTCATAAACTATTTAAAAATATCGGAGCTGGCTATAATTACCCACCTTGATGAGAGAAGGTAAACTGTTCTATTTAAAGAAGTCCCCACAATTATTCTAGACATTGAGAGAGCTAAACAGAATATCAGTATAGTTACATTAGTCAGCCAAGACCCAGAAAAACAGAGTGACTGCCAAAAAATGTAAAACGACCGTCTAATTTCAGGACCACGGTACTCGTCGTAATCAGTTGTTGTTAACGGTGGCAGTGATGGTAGTACACACTTGTTAGTGAAATTAGTTCTCTTCAAACAGATGAATTTATAATCGCTTCATTATATTTTGGAATTGACCTGTTTTTCACAAATAACTTAACTCCATATTAATATAAAATAAGGTTTATATTATTATTATTATTATTATCACCGCGTCTTACTACCCGTTCGGGGTATACGCACTTACGCTAATGTGTAATGGTAGGGTGATTGTGAGATAAAAGGAAGGACCTACAGTTTAACGTGGAATCCGAACCACGGTGGAGGCCTGGTATTCCCCACATTCACAAGATGTCTTGTCAGAGGTGAATGTCAGAGGTGAAGGAAGGGTTTGGTAATCAGACAAATCTGTGCCGGGACCGAGGATTGAACCCCGGCCGCCAGCACAGAAGTCTGAAGGTTTATATTAATTTTTCTTTAACCCACTTCGGCGGACGCATGGCCTAAGGCGCTACTCTCGCAGTAGACTAGACTGCCGATGACGGGGAGATTGAGGTTCGTATCTTGGTCGGGTGCACTGAAAGTATTTTTTTTCTAAAATAGTTTTCCACTCGCCCTACACGCAAATGCGGTTAAACTTCCTATAGATATAACCACCCTAGTCCATAAAATCTTTATATTATCGTAATTATTACATACGCTTACGACCCGAACCTAAGGGGTAGTAAGACGCGGTGCTTAAAAAAATATAGTCACTAAATTGGGAAAAAATAAATAAAATCGTTTGGTAGCCTACTATCAATGCTATCTTATGTAGAGTTTTACACTCTTATCTTTGATTAGGCGAATTTATTAATATTATTTGTAATGTATTCGAGTATATAATTTTATTTAAAACATTTGTCATAGCAAGGATATTTTTTTTAAACTTAAGATGGTGTCTATTGAATTCTATGAAACGTGGGCCCCTCGTAGTTTCATTTCCAACGCGGCCCTTACAGCCATCTGCCTGAGACCATTCGACCATCAAATCGGGAAGTTATCATGTTAAAGTTTCAAGTATGAGTCGAATATTCCAACACACAAGGTCTTAGCTCCTAATTTTGTTGAGTTTAAACCCAGCTCTTGGCTGTCCGGTTGTCCTACACCTGAACTCAGTCGGTATCGCGTCTATCTACTGGTCTAATGGTCCCGAGTTAGATTCCCGGCATGGCTGAAAATGTTATCATTGATGGGTTTACCCTTTCATGGTCTTGAATTAACGGCCGGGGACTGGATGTTGTGCCTGTCCTTGTCTTAAGATAGATTATAAGGCATGTGACGCTACGACAGGCCTAGCAAGCCAGTAGTGGAAACTACAGTAGCCCCACGGCTTCTTTGGTGCTGACTGACAGCTCACAGCTGACGGCTTTGAAAAGTTACCAGACAAAATTATGTATCCCTACGCCGAACCATATGATCTGCAAAAACATGTGTTTAGCAGCTGCCACTTCTACCGGTCAAAATTTAGGTATATACCTAAATGTCGACTGTCAGAAGTCAGCTGTGAGCTGTCAGTCAGCACCAAAGAAGCCATGGGGATACTTTATATGGCTTGAGTATAAAACTGAACCAGGAGGTAAACAATAATGGATGTAAAATAGTATTTTAGCTGCCCGGTAGCCTGGCAAGACACTAGTCGATATATCCCATTGCTAATCTATACTCCACAAAAATAGACCAGTTCTAATACCGTGGAGAGGTAAGAGACTAAATGATCAATTATTCAAAAACGTTGGCAACGGTTAAAAGAGGGAGGGGGTGGTACTGTAAGGTTCTGACCAATTTTGACCATTTGCAGCAGCTTATATCGCTTTGTCGACATGTGAATAACCCATCGCGAGCTATACCTATGGGGTTTTCAAGCGGGTATTTAGATATTTTTTAATATTAAATTTGGTGGGAAACCTTTTGTTCTGTCTTGGTCAGCCAACTTGTGTTTTCTCTTGGTTAACCAACTTTTGTTTGAAATAAGGGAATTTATCAAATACTTTAGTTATTATTAAACTACTATCAATGTATTTACTAAAAGTTTATTGAGGTTTTACTCTAAATAATAATTAAAAATTATGTTATTATTTTTGAATTAATGACAATCTTAAAGTAAGTCTCTAAAACTGTTTATAACAGAACAAGGGTTTTTTTTTTAAATAAAGAGAGTACTAATGTTTTCACAACAAAAATAAATAAAATGTTAAATAACTCAAAATTTACTAGAACTTTCTCAATTTTGAGTTATAAGGAAGTGGAATTATAATAAATTTAAAAATAAATAATAATCAACCCGCTTTGGGGTCGGAATGGTCTAAGACGTCACTCTCACAAAATACCGGATTTTCGATGACGGGGAGATCGTAGTTCGATCCCGGTCAGGTGTTTTGAGGGTGGTTTTCCCTAAATGGTTTCCCACTCTTTCTTTCCGCGTAAATGCGACTATACTTCCTCTAAATTCAACCTTCCCAATCCCTAACCCATTAGAGTAGTTAGTACACAGGCTTATAGCCCGAATGGGTAGTAAGAGGCGGTGCTAAAATAAAAGTGCTGACATAACCAACTGGTTCAGAAAATACACTTTAAATATTTCTTCTAAATAAACAAAAGTTTTTTTAGCACCATGCCTTACTACCCATTCGGTCTGCACGCATATGTACTAATTGCTCTTTTGAATTAGGGCTAAGGTAGGTTGAATTTAGAGGAAATGTTCCCTAATTTGCGTTGGGGAATATTGGAAAACCATCCTTAGAACACCCGACCATGATTCTAACCTCCTCCCCATCATCGGCAGTCTAGTTTATGCGAGAGTGACGCTTTATACAAGTGTTCCACCAACAGTGTGCCGCGGTGGTGAACTAGGTGTGTCGTGCGTCCACAACCCTGAGCGCCACACATCTCTGTTCATTAAAAACGGGACTTAAATTGGTTCGAGCGGCAGTCAGGCGTCGTCCGCATTTTCTTATTTACTCGTCCTTACTAATATTTTAAATACATCTGACGAAATCAAAAGGTTTTGCCGGAAGTTATAGCTATAGTTTACCNAATACATCTGACGAAATCAAAAGATTACGCGCAAAGCTAAGAGTTATGATTTACCCAAATTACTAATGGTTCGAACGAAATGTTTCCAAAATAATGTTAAAGAAGTCGGCACCGAAAAATAACTTCAAACTTTGAAACATTTGGAGTTACCTTTGGAAAAATTTAGTCTATAAGCTTACTTTACTAATTTTGATTTATCTAAACTAAACAGTGTTCAGCAAAATAATTAAAGCTTGTTAAGCGTACCGTGAACTAAAAGAGTTTGCGGAACACCATCTTAGACCATGCGACTACCGAAGCTGGTAACATAAAAATAAAGGGTTAGCCAACATATTAGAGAGAGAAAAACATTTAAAAATAAAAGAAATCATTTCTATACATTTAGTGATTCTTAAAACCCCAAATATTTACACAAAATGTCAAAGTCTCAAATCTTCCGCCGAATAAATTTTAACGAGGATTCGTAAATCATGTCTGTAACGAAGTATTATACTTTAATGAAAACGTTTGAACTTACCGTAATGGACTCACTATTGTCAGACAAATGCTTTTACAACCTTAATGCACCGTATATATCTTAGTTCCACCAACAGTTATTGTTAACGATATGTTTATGTCCTGGTTTCTAAAACACCCGCCGACCTTTAACGGAGTGAGGTGTTGGACGGAGGTGCATGGGGGCTCGGTCCCATTTCACGACATTTGCCGCTGCCGTGGTTCCAAGGTGTGTATATATATATATATATTATAAAGGCCATCGGCAGCGATTACAGACATTCACCTTCCAACATTTTCCACTGAATAGGGTCGGTCGATGTTCCGCAATATACCGCTCGCTAGAACGAGTAACAGGGATAACATCATATCACAGATCATTTCTGTCGAAGTTACTCAACGGTGAAATAACAGTCCCTATCGCTTAGTCAAACCAGCTCCGGTGGTAGAATGCTCTAAAACCTAGATTGATCCGCTTCAGTGACCGAATGGTCTAAGACGTCACGCTAGTGCTAGACTGACCTGCTGATGATGGGGAGATAAGGGTTTGAATCCCGGTAGGACCTACCATGGTTTCACACTCTCGTTCCACACAAATGCGGGTAAATTACCTTTTAAAAAAAGGCTTCTTTCCTCATCCCTGCCATATTAGAGTAATGATCATGTAAGCGTTAAAGTTAAACAAAAAGTATGACGTGGTGATATACCAAAAAATTGTCTAGAGCAGACATTCTTACTCTTGGATCTTTTGACGAGCGTGCGATGTAACCCAATTCATCTTTTTTTTATAAACGTTATAGAAATACAACTTTTGAGATTTTGACATGGACATTTAGTCGTTCTTGTAGAAAATCCATCAAGTATTTATTATTTTACATCCTAGCCGGACATTTTACAAAATCATCGGTGAGTTCATAAAATTACCATCAACCACCAGTAAATGTTAATAAGTCACGTCAATATTAGGTTTGGTTAGGTTAGTTTAGGAAAGTTAGGTTAGTTTAGACAAGCTTAGACTAGTTTATTTTAGCTTAGGTTAGACTAGGTGAGTTTAGTTTAGTTTGGATTTATGTTATATAACTGTATCCACACACCCTAGATATTTTATAAAATCACCGGTAAATTTAGATAAATACTATTGTTTGTTAAATAAACCATCGGTTTCGGTGACTATATACATTCACTGGTTATTATACAAAATAACGAATTTAGCACATTCACAGTAACATGTATGCAATCTTTTCCAGCACAAAGAGTACATTTTATCAATGTCGACTGCAAAGACCCTTCTTATGAAAATGAGACTGTGTGTCGTCTTGAGACTCCGGGACCTCGTCTCGAGGACCTTGCTAGTATATTAATAATTCTAGACGAGGTTGATTGTTAGGTAACAAGTTCCCCGTCATAAAGTGTTGGCCGGTACTAACTGAAAAGACCCGCCCAACACCCGTCACAGAGGGGCCCGTTTTGTAGCACCGCTCATCGGCACGAACATTTAGGAAACATTGACTTGCCAAAGAACGAATCGGGGGTATGGGTGGGGGCGGGGACAAGAGAGGGCTCACACCAGCCAGCTTGAATACGTTTTATACAAGAAGGAACTTATATAAAAATACTAACTTTATTTTGTGTACAAACTTAATAATATTTAACTTTATTAATTACTTTCTTCTGTGGTCAAATGGTCTTGTGCGACGAACTAACAAAATAGAATGGACTGTCGATGATGGGGCGATCGGGGTTCTAATCCTGGTCGAGTGGGTCTTAAACTCTCCCTCCACGCAATAAATTCACCCTACCTTATCCCCAACTCATTAGTATAATTAGTACATATACTTATAGTGCGAACGGGTAGTAAAAAGCTGTGCTAAAAAAAGGAATTTGGATAAACCATAATTCTAACTTCACGCAAAAGCTGTTGATTCCGTCAGATATATTTTAAATATTAGTAAGGGAAGGGCGAGTTTGTAATAAATGCAGACGACGCCTGGCTACCAATCCGCTAGAACCAACTTCACTCGTGTTCTTATTGAACAGTGACGCGTGTCGCTCTGGTACACCACTGGCGACCATCACCACCTCAGGTACACCACTGGCGACCATCACAACCTCAGGTACACCCCTGGCGACCATCACAACCTCAGGTACACTCCTGGCGACCATCACAACCTCAGGTACACCCCTGGCGACCATCACAACCTCAGGTACACTCCTGGCGACCATCACAACCTCGGGTACACCACTGGCGACTCATCAACACCTCGGGTACACCACTGGTGACCATCACAACCTCAGGTACACCACTGGCGACCATCAACACCTCGGGTACACCACTGGCGACCATCACCACCTCGGGTACACCACTGGCGACCATCACCACCTCACTTATCCGAGCAGGGCTTTGAGACCCTACAGGTCTCTCACATAGTTTTTATTTATCATCGTGTCTTACTACCTCTTCAGGTTATACACACAAATGGTAATTACTCTAATGAGGTACGAATAAGAAAGGAAGCATTTTAAAGGTAATCTTCCCACATTTGCATGGAAGGAGATATGGAAACAATCCAGGAGAAACCGCCCTCAATAAACCCGACCGGGATTCAAACCCCGATCTCCCAAAACATCAGCAGGCAAGTCTTAACACGAGAGTGACGCCTCAGACCGTTTGGCCACTGAAGCGGGTTGTCAAGCCGCTTGATAGGATTATGAACACCACTCCGGTTCATTTGAAGCTATTTATAGAGCTGCTCACACCTAACTCGACCAATCCACGCCTACCCAGAACACGAAGTGCATGTCGGGAGAGAGTGGGCACGCAAGCGCGTTCTATGCTAACGACTCATAAAACATCTTGCCTCGAAGAAACTCTGGTGCGGACACACACAAGGCTACTGGACTGGGAAACCTTGAAGACAAGTAAAAAAACACAAAAACATCTCGTCACATGCATTTGAATAATCTGTACCGAGAGAGACTTCCGCCAATAAGAATTCTTTCCATCGGGCGACACAGGAAATACTTGGAGGACGCGGGTCTGGCCTGTACGCCGAATTTTGAGTGGTCGACAAACAAGTATACTGCAGACCCCAGTTCGATGTCCAGAATCAATAAATATACCTGATTGTGAATGGGCTCGACCTTTGGCTAGTATCTGAACAAATCTTTGTCTTTAGGTTGCATTAAAGTTAAGACTTAGATAAAGTTCGTTCGCGGTAGGAGTTTACCTCTGAAAGGACTTTTTTCCCCTACCAGAAATCTATTATATAGTAGGATATTGGTAAGAAAAAAGACCTTTCAGAGGTAAACTCCTACCGTGAATGAAGTATAGAATGCTCTGAAAATACTTATAACAATTTTTTATTTTTATTTAATAAATTATATAGATTTAAAATTGGTAGATGTATTAAGTGACACTAAAATTCAACAGGATTGATTATAATTTGCTTTTAATGTGCAACAAATTGCCATACATGAAAATGTTCAATAAAATAATATAACATAATTGGCAAAACGTAAGTTAATATCTATGTTATCCGACAGCTTAGCTCAATAGGTAGCGTGTTGCCTACTGAGCTAAGGGTTCCGGGTTCAATTCCCGGCATGGACGAAATATTTGTTAGTGGTGAAATGTGAGTTTCCCCCTTTCACAGTAATGAATTAACGGCAGGGGCCTGGGTGTTATGTCTGTTTATAGATTTAATATAGATTAACAGTTATTAGTACAAAAGCTTATAACCCGAACAGGTAGTAAGACACGGTGCTAAAAAAAATCTTGGTTTAGAAAATGCACATTTATTACTACTTAATTCTGTTTTTTTTCATCCACTTCCCGCCTGAGATATAAGCATTTTAATTACGCTAATGTGGTAGGGATGAGAAAAGTAGAATTTTGAGGGAAAAGTACCGACATTTGCGTTGAAAGAGAATGGGGATAAAACATGTGGGAAAATCTAAACCTCAATACACCCGACTGAGATCGGAACCACGAACTTCCTGCCACCAGAAAACTAGACTAAACAAGTTGGACCAAGTGCCCGCCGATGTGGGTTTCTTTGTTTTTTCCATTAAAATATCTTTCAGCAGCCTCAAACCCACAACGGAGTCCACACGGTCTGAATGTAGAGCCCATTCAGATTGATTTGCCGTTTCTATGGAGGTCGGGGTTCGAATACCAACCGGGAGTATTGAGGATGTATTTCCCCCAAAATTGTTTCCCAGTACACTTTCATGCAAACGTGGGTACATTTATTATACTTCTGCTTTACTCATCCATACCACAAACGTAAAATTAAATGCGGATATTTTGGTAAAACGTGATGGGGAAAAACCCAAAATACATACAACCCAAAAGGATAGTAAAACGCGGTGCAAAATAAAAGGAGCCGGTTCAACTTTTTTTTAAAATTATTATTAATAGCACCGCGTCTTACTACCCGTTCGGGTTATACGCACTTACGCTAATGTGTAATGGTAGGGTGATTGTGAGATGAAATGGAGGACCTACAGTTTAACGTGGGATCCGAACCACGGTGGAGGCCTGGCATTCCCCACATTCACAAGATGTCTTGTCAGAGGTGAAGGAAGGGTTTGGTAATCAGATAAATCTGTACCGGGACCGAGGATTGAACTCCGGACCTCAGGACAGAAGTGTGACACCCTACCCCTAAACCACCAGGTCACCCCCCCCTTTTTAATGTATTTATTTTGGAATAGTTATAATCGAATAAGGTGTTAAAAGAGGTCACCAAAAGTATCCGCCGATGAAGATAGTTTGAGACAATAAAATCACATTTTCTTCTGGTAATCAGTTAAAAGCCACCAAGGTCTCCTCCCCCCTCCTTTCAGTCGTTGCCCCACATCAGTCCCAATAATCGTGCGGTGTCCGGGTCTGAGCGCAACAAAGAAACCTCCATCTACAAGGCGAGTTGCTCCGGTAAGATACAGTCCCGCTTCGTCGTGACACACGGCTCGTACAATCGGTGAAACACACACTCGTACCATGTACACCTATCCGCGCAAAACATGGGAGTATCCTCATATTACGAGAACTATGAAATCCTTGACACACTAGCGTCATTGATAAATAAGCGTATAGCCCAAACGGGTAGTAAGACGTGGGGCTAAAAAAATGAGGGTGTAATTTATTATTAGGTCTATTATTATTATTATTATTATTATTATTATTATTAGCACCGCGTCTTACTACCCGTTCGGTTTATACGCACTTACGCTAATGTGTNATTATTATTATTATTATTGGCACCGCGTCTTACTACCCGTTCGGGTTATACGCACTTACGCTAATGTGTAATGGTAGGGTGATTGTGAGATGAAATGGAGGACCTACAGTTTAACGTGGGATCCGAACCACGGTGGAGGCCTGGCATTCCCCACATTCACAAGATGTCTTGTCAGAGGTGAAGGAAGGGTTTGGTAATCAGATAAATCTATGCCGGGACCAAGGATTGAACCCCGGCCACCAGCACAGAAGTCTGACACCTTACCCCTAGACCACCAGGTCACCCTTAATTTATTATTAAAGGGAAACCGCCCCCCTCTTGGGAACAGCCACTATCCATACAGATATAAGTGGAGATGAGGAAAAAGTATCGATACTTAACTAGTATCGATATAAATACTTTGTGATCACTCCGTCTAACTACTTGTTCACTACTCCTATATGAAAATTACTCTAATAGGGTAGGGATGAGGAAGGAAGAATTTAAGAGGTAATTTACCTGCGTTTTCTTGGCAAGAGAGTGTGAAACCATTTAGGAAAAAAACAGCCTCAGTAGTCCCAACCGGGATTCCAACCCTGATCTCTCCATCATCAGTAGGCCAGTCTACTACACCTTAGACCATTCGGCAAATAAAGCGGAGTTTTACTATTTTATTGGTGTTATTTAATAGTTATTGATGATATAATTATATGAAAAGTGACAGCTGCAAGATAATTGACTTGACTTGTGAATATGTGAAATTAAATCTAGTATGCCAGGCCTCCACCGTGTTTCGGATTCCAAGTTAAGCTGTAGGCCCTCCATTTCATCTCACAATCACCCTACCATTACACATTAGCGTAAGTGCGTATAGCACGAACGGGTAGTAAGACGTGGTGCTAATAATAA
>CABFVX010001580.1:133929-154906 GCA_902151425.1 Timema shepardi | reverse complement strand
CCCTGACCTCTCCACAGAGTGAGAGCCGTGCCGTCTAGCGGCACACCTTCCAACCAAACGACCCGGTGTGACGTAGACGGCACAATTGTAAAGGTAAAGTGGTTTATGAATGGGACTGAAACAGTGGCATACCATAATTGGTGAAGGTGGTGCAACTGCACCAGGGCCCAGAGCTATGGGGGCTTATTAGGCAAGATAAAATAATCATTTATTTTTTCCAAGTTGTAGTATTCATTCAAAAAATATTTATAATCAAATGATCCAATTATAAGAAATGTATATTTTCACAATATTTCTTAGTTCACATTTAGTGGTAAGGTTGGTACGATTAGGTTGCGTTCATTTGTATAGCTCTGGGACTACCCACTTGATGTACTAGATACTACTCGACACATTAAACATTGCATGTGGAAAGAATGTAAACTACTTGAAGAATGAAGCGGGAGACCAATGATACACATCATCAGTCATTATCTTGACGTCCTGGCATGTACACTCCGGTTAGCTGTCAGGTGGCCAAGTTTGATCATTTAGGACTTGGAGTAGTTCTGTGTAGAATATTTTTACTTTATTTTCTCCTCCTTTGACAAACATTATGGATAGCTAATCAACTTTAATTACAAGGTACATAAAGTGTTTTTAAAATGGCTAAGTTCAATGCTAAAAAGCAATGCGCATCAAGACCAAGAGAAAGAACCAACATTCAAAATTGTCCAATAATTGGTATAAACTTAAAAAGATAAAAGAGATGATTTATGATGCCTCCAGGTAAGTAATAAACCCAAAACAAACATATATAAGTGGAGTGAATTATTATTTGGTAAATAAATAGTAACTCCACACTAGGTAAGAGTAGATATGGAACGAAATCATACATTAAACTTCACCAAGTATAATTTTTGTTTAAATCGCGGCTTCTGAAAATAATTACTAATGAGATTTCCAGTGAGCAGGTTACCAGTGGCTAGGTACACACACTTGTTGAATAACAAGGCCAATCTACAAGTTATTCAGAATCTGCTAATGTTGGATGTTCCAGGGGTCATGCTACTAGTCGTTCATAATTGGCTAATGTTTGATGTTCCAAGGGCCATGCTACTAATTGTTCATAATTTGCTAATTTTGGATGTTGCAGGGGCTATTCTACTATTGGTTCATAATTTGCTAATGTTGGATTTTCCAGGGGACAGGCTCTCATTGGTTTATAATTTACTAATTTTGGAAGTCCCAGGATCCATGCTACTAGTGTTTAATAATTTGCTCAATGTTTGATGTTCCAGGGTCCAGGCTTCCTCTGGTTCATAATTTGCTAAGTTTGGATGCTCTAGGGACCATACTAAAAGTGGTTCAATATTTTCTTATGTTGAATGTTCCACGAAGTGAAATACTAGTAGTTCATAATTAATCATAAATAGTATCGTCAGCTCAGTACATTCAACTGTGTTACAATTTTTGTATCCTGTAAACTAGTAAACAAAAATTGATGCCTCTACCCACGGGACACTGGTGTGGGTGTTAATTATTGTAATAATTTGGCTTGAGAAATGTTTCAACTACAAATAAAGCCCCTTTAAACATTTGACACTTTAATTCTAATTAAAGGGCTGGGTGACTTAAGTATATTCTTGTCCAAGCAAATATTTGATAAAAGATCTAGTTTTAAATACAATAAATATGTTTTGACAAGCTTCATATGTAAACTATTTTAAAAATACTAATGCCTGTGTAATTTTGTGCACTCAAGTCCCAACTCCCTGGGACAGAGTCCGATCATAGATCCCTCTGATGCAATAAATGTAGAGTAATATGTTAAAAATAGAACATGGTAAGTCTTGATAAATGATGGGAAGAGAAGCGACAGTTCCTTTAGAAGGTATTTACAAACATGTAAGATAAGCTCTAGACCAGCATGTCAGTATTATCTGGTCTCTTCCACTTACCCCCCTCTTGCCATCATATGTTACACAATCACTGCCAAGACATTATAGCCTCACAAGGTATTTAACATTCTCAGAGAGGTTTCCTTTTTGAATAGTCTTAAGAAGAGTGGGTGAGAAGTTAATAATTTTGGAGATGTTTATTTGGTAAAAAGAAAACAGGATTGGACATATCCTTAGGAGGAACTGTCTTCTGAACGATGTCATATAAGGCAAAGTTGAGGGAGATAGGATATTAGAAAGTAGCAGGATTTAAATATTTAATGATTTGAAGGAAAGAATGAATTTCTGTGAGTTAAAGGAGAAGGCAAATGACAAGGCGCATTGGTGGTTTAAGTTCACTGACAAAAGGAATGACCTGTTGTAAGTCAGAACATATAATAATAATAATAATGATAATGCTGATGATGATCACAGATAATATGAGGAAGAGGTTTTTGTTTTTTTGTTTCTGCTTGATGTCAAGTTATTGTGTGATTATTAAAGGATGTAGTGTGTAGAGGGATGGTGATAGTTGTGTGTTGTTATTAAATAAACATGTAAATATGGTGAAAGGGCTGGGGGAGAGTTTGTTTAATATTATTTATACCTCTGTTTCAGTATAGCTGTATTATAAAGATAACTTTGTGCAGGTTTTAGTTACACATTGTGCAAGGAAGTTGTGTTATTTAATGGCTGGTGTGTCTTGTTCACACCTGTTTTCTAAGAGATCAGTAAGTTAGTGTTAGTCTGATCCGAGGTAAATAATTAAATTGGAAATATGCATATAAAAAACATTATAACTAAGCTATTAACTAACCAAGGAAAGGTTTATTTTATAATCTATTTATTAACTTTTATAAATCTTAAAATAAAAATATTGTGAGATAACCTACTTAGTTTTCGTTTTGAGTATATGTAAATTTACCAAATGAAGTTTTCACACCCTTTGGCCCTGTTCATTAAAAAAAATGTGGCCCTTGATGAGAAGTAATTGAGAACTAACTACTACTAACTAACCATCCAACATCTACTTTACATTGTTTCTCTATCAACAATGAACAGTAGTAAGACACGGTGCTAATTATAATAATAATAATAATAATAATAATAATAATAATAATAATAATAATAATAATAATAATAATAATAATAATGAACAGTTAATAGCCTGTTCTTTAAAGTCAGCTTTGTTCATTTGATGGAATTCACTTAATTTATATTAAAAATACACTCCAATTGCAAATTTATTTGTGAAAATCAGAGTTTTTGTCTATACATAAACCCTTGCTGCAAAGCCATTTGCTAAAGTAATATTAATTCTTTTCTTAAATTAGCATTGAAAAAAATTCTGTTCATTTACTAAATATTGCCAAATTCTGTAGGTGTGGGAGTTTGCCTCTTTGGGCCCTTTTCATCATTTTGTTATAGTTGTTTCATGGTAATGTTAGCCTTCTTTGACATTTAAAAATGTTCTTAAAAACATTTATATTTTCAACCAACTAACATAAAATAATGTATGTGGCTATTTTGAATTTTCCCCTAGAAAAACATATAAATAACGTAATTATTTCACTTACATCTCAGCCCTGAGAAAAGGCCAAATGCTACCCTAAATGAATAAAGCTAGAATTAATTTTAAAGTTGAATTAAATATTTTCAAACCTTTAGTTTTATTTTCCTAATATCATGCTAATTTAATAATATTCAATTGTGTTTTAGATATGTTGTATGATTAATTAATTAAACCCATTCTTTATTTTTCAGGACTCAAACATTAATTTTTGTTGGTAAAGACAACATTGCCGAATATCATGAATGGACAATGAATGAACCAATTGATATTGAAAATCCTGTATGGGCACACAATATGATTAAATTTAAAATTAATTACAATATTTGAGAAATGAAGCTTCATTACGTAAGCAAGTGGTGTACAACCAGAGCCTACTATATACTTCGAGCCTGCAACTAAATCCCCACCAATGATGTCATGTCACAACAAGAGTCGGACCAGATCCTATGTTGAAGTACACAGTGGACACTATTGGCTACAGCTGATGACTTGAATTGTGCACATATTGTATATTTATTTAATAACTTGCCCTTTTAGGGTTGTCATTATTTTCTTAATACAACATTTCTTGTGTCTTTTTAATGTGTTAGTCTCAGTAAATTTCACACACATTACTTTGAAGCTAGATTTGTACAATATCACCATTTAGTATAATAACATATACCATTTATGTTAAAATAGGCATTTCTATATTATGTGGAAACTTACAGTTGTTATGTTGGTACCACTGTTTAATGTGTCCCTTTATTGTTCTCTAGATTTTGTTCAGCATTCCTCATACAACTAAGTTGTGAAATATTGAATTTTACTATTATTTCCATATAAACCATATATGCATAAACCTAAGTACTATGAAAGGTTATGGGCCCAGGCTTGTGGTGACTTATGGTTTTTTAGGAAGGGTAAAGTCATTAGTCAAGTGTGCACAATAAGATGTGTGAGCTTTACTAGGTTACTTATTGTTGGTGACACCGCTGTCGATTGACATCGTCGTCAATTGCCATCGCCATTACCATTATGGTTTTAGATGAAGATAAAACTTAAAGAATTCCACATTTTAACGCCACTAATTTCGACAGATGGAAGTTTCTGGTAGAAACCCTCCAAGATGAACTCAATTTGTTGCCTTTGGTTTAAGATGACACTCGGGAGTTTGTGAAAATCGAGTTGAGTGATGTTGCTGAAATAAAGGCGGGAAAGGAGAAAGAGTTGGACAAGTTACGAAAATCTAACCACAATTGTAACTCACAAATAATACAACGAATCTCAGACAGCCACTTGGGTTGTGCGAAGGATAAAAATACAGCCAATGGTTTTATATATTTATGCGCCATCAAAATATCAAGTTATTGTCACTGCCATCTAGATAATATCAGCTGATAACCTCAACTTGGCATCCATAAAAACGCGCTTTCTTGATGATAAGAGCAAACGCCAAGTAGATGGTATTGATAGATGTACCCAATCATTCTTAAGGATTACTGAATGTTATGCTACAAAATCAAAACCTTTGCAGTTGGAATGCTGTCCGAAAACAAGAATTGCAAAGCAATCTAATATATATATATATTTTAAAGTTGTCCCAAGCTCAAAGGCAAGTAGCCACAGAATAATTTGAGACTTAAAGCAAATGTAGCTGAAGGTAATGATTATGAATTTAGTTTTATTGTGACAACATTGGCAGCTAGTTGTGATAGATCTGTGTAGTTGATCGACTCTGGCGCGAGTGAATGAACACATGATCATTGATAGAAACATTAGTTTGGTCTCAAATAAGAGTCAAAGTCTATCAATATAAAAGTTGCCAAATCAGGATCGAATTTGTGTGCTGAAGAGATTCAAGATATACACGCATCTGTGAATCACGAAGGCTATCAGAACTTTATCAAACTTTCCAAAATATTTTATTGTCCCTGGATTGCAGTTATCAAGATGGCCGCCAGTAGCTTTAAAGCTGTATTTGAAAAAGGGAAAGATACTATTAAGAAAGGCAGAACTCCTTTGGGTGTTACCACTTGATCTGGTAAAGTGTATACAATGTCTCTTTCACCTCATGAAAAAGTAGGTGTGTTGTTTCTGTTTCCAGTGTAACATCTTATATATAGCACAAGATGCTTGGCCATATAAGGAAAATTGGTGTAGTTGTAATCCCTTGCTTCAAGGTAACTATTTTAATTATAGAGGTCCAGTCTCATGGCGACGTTGGAGGTTAACCACTGGTTTCGCGAGTCTTGTGGGTGGGGGTATTGAAGGGAGATGGGTGAGAATACAGGCTGGCTGGGGGGTGGCTAGAGTGCGTAGATGGTAGCCCTCGGGGCTCAAGGAAGAAATAGGAGTAGGTGGGGGTCGGGTGGTTAGTGAGGGGGAATACGAGGAGAGGAAGGAGCGAACTTAGGGGTAGGAACTGTGGTAGCGTTGAGGTGGAGCGGAGAAGTTCGGGGGTCCTGACGCTGATGTTCGGGAAATAGAAGGTGGGTTCTTGGATGGAATATTCTTTTTTTTCGCAGACTTCTTCAGGTTATTCTCTCAGTGAGTCTTGCTGGATTGGTGGGTGTATCCCATCCCGTAGAATCGCTTGGAAAGAGACAGGTTCGGACGGAGGGAATAAAAATACAAGGGGTGGGAAGGGGAGAAGGTCGGCAGGAGGAGTCGCGGTGGGATGGGAGGAGGTCCCGGCAACGTGTGTCGGGGTGGGACGGGTGGGGGGTCCCGGTAACGTGTGTCGTTGTGGGACAGGAGTTGGTAGGGAGAGATAGAATTATTAGACAATATTCTATTTATGATATTCAAAAATTTTGATCTTTAATTAATATTCGCTCTTTTGTGATAGGTGGCGTACCAAGGTTGGTAGCCACAACCTTCTGAGCTAATGAAATCTCAGTGATGTCGAAGTCGTAATAGCATTCTCCGATGCTTACTGAAAGGGAGCATGACAGCAAATTCCAACACGTACCGACGAATTGGTGACACCGTGTGGTTTTCGGAGCATTATAACTAACGGGTTTTGGCATTTTGCAAAGGTTCTGAAACCAAGAAAATACATTATTATAAGTGGGGTAAAAAAATTATCTTTGATAACCGATTAAGGGTTTTTAGAGTTACGTGTGGAGAGACTACTCTATGAGGGGGTGGGAGGGAGTGTTAGGTGAAAGCCTCCCAAACCACAGTTTTACACTTCTCGCTTATCCGAGCAGGGCTATGGGACGTCATTGGTGCCCTTCAGGATCGACGACGTAGTTCCCAAGTCCAGGAATAAGAGGATTGGTGCCACCGGGAAGCCTGTCATAGAAAGACTGTGCCAGCTTCTGGAAGTGGTCCTTAATGGTAGAAATCCCCAGGTCACGATGCAGAGTCACATTCCGAACGTACCAAGGTGCGTCCACAATGATCCTCAGACACGTTCTCTGGAATGCCCGCATCCTCCTCATATACATGTCTGCCAGATGGCCCCAATCTGGACACGTGTAATGTATTTTCATGTAGGTTGGCTATCATGTGTGGTGACGTTATAAATTGTCTGCTTCCCATCATGCCCTATCCTAAATGACTATCGAGAATCTTATCGATAGCCAGTGTCCCCGGCAAAACCATTCTCACTCAAGCAGTAACATTAAACGAAGTAAGTCGTGTTCTTATTCCAGCTGTCCTTATGTTACGGACTTAACATATTGACGACGATAATAAAACAAATTATGGTGTAACATGTTCCTGGCTATTTGGAATTCCAGCTTTAAAAGTTTTTTGAATTAATTTAATTATATATGCAAAAAAAAAGTTCTTCAATTGTAAACGTATGCATAAGAGACTTGAGGAAACTCCGAGAACCTTTGGGGATTTTAATAATTTAGGGCGTGGTCTATGAAAAATCATCCATATTAACTCAAAATGGTGGTCATAGGAAACATGAATAGTTTCGACAGTAATGAAGAAACCTGGTCGTCATATGTGGAGCGATTCAAACTATTTGTCGAATGTAAGAGTAAAACTAATGGGAAGAAAGTAAGTACGTTACTGACAATAGTAGGCGTGAAAACTTTTAATCTTTTACGAGATTTATGTACACTTGACAAGCCGGCAACAAAAAGCTATGTAGATCTAGTTAAAATTATCAGAGAACATTTATATCTCAAACCATCGTTTATTGCTGAAAGGTATAATCTTAGTTTAAGATCACAGCATGTACATGAAAGTGTATCAGATTATATCGCTAGCTTAAAACAAATGTCAAAGCATTGAGAATTTAAAGAATCATCTGATTAGTTACGGGATCGTCTTGTAAGTGGAATGAGAAGCAGCTCTATTAAGCAATGACTTCTAGCGGATAGAGAACTAGACTACGAGAAGTCAGTGCTGATTTCAACATCTTTGGAGACAGCCGAAAAGGATGCAGCTTCAATGGTGTTTGGACATAACACCGATGGAACAGCTGATCGTCAATCCCAAATGTCGAAAAAAGAAAGATTTTATGTACGTATGGTAATCATTTTATGAACCATTTGTTTAACAAGACAGCCTTGCCAACTTGTTAGCTTCATAATTCTCTCTACATAACATGTATTTCAGACAACCTAACATAACATTTCTCCCTTCGTAGAAAAGACTGTTTAACATGTTTCAAACTAAACACATAGTACTATAATAATAAAAATAAGAACCTTAAAACTACAGCCTGTAACAATACAATATTATCCCTTTAAATAAATTCTACTTGACACCTTTCGATTCAAGTATCTTCTAGGGGGTACAATAATTCTGGTTGGTATTTTTAGCGCAATTGGCAGACTGTCACAGACACAAACTGGATCCTTGACAGGTGTATTAGAACCTAGTACCTCAACATCCATTTCTAAGTGATTACCCTGTGACCCAGTTATCATAATGGGATCTTCTGAACCATCTAGTTTACTAGTTCTAATATGGTTTATGCCAACTTTCCTGATAGTGCCATCTAACATTTTGACAATATAAACAGTGGGACTTACTTTAAAGGTTATTTGAGCTGGGGCCCATTTAATAATTTTGTTTCTAAAATTGTAAACTAAAACCTGATCATTTACGGCAAATGTTTTATAATCTGGCACTGATACCGTTTCCTTACTGATCTTAGTACTTAAGTTAGGATTGATGTGACAATTTGTTCTTCACTGGATATTTAAACATATCCTCCCCAGGGGACAATTTAGTAACAGTGCCTGGTAGAGAATGAATTGCAAAAAGTGCCTTATTCAACTTACTTCTTAAAGTTATCATTTGTTGGACCGAACGCTCTGCCAGCCCGTTGGAATATGGTGTGTGGGGTGGAGAATATATTGGATTAATAGTATTACTGTTACAAAAGTTTTGTGTCTTGGAGGAACTGGAAAGGAGGACCATTGTCTATTACTAGGATTTCTGGTGGGGCAAAACGGCTAAAACATTCGTCCAGCTTTTCAATTACATCTGAGGCTCTAGTGGAACACATCACCCATGCCTCCACCCATTTACTGTGCTCGTCCTCTAACCGGAACATTTTGGTCTCTTGAAACTCCAGAAAATCTGCATGGAGACGACACCGTGGTACGGATGACTTGGCCATTATAAATATATTTTCTTTTAATTATTTCTAGTGGATTAACAAATTAGACACAAAGCTTTTTTTTTTCGCTAGACTATTGTCTATACCTAAACAATAAACGTAGGAACGGGATAAGAGTTTGCTCCTTACTACCCCTGGATGATCCTGATGAAGCAAACATGCAGGGATAACCAACCACCCTACGCCCATACAATATGCAATCATCTAAAATACTAAGTCCATCCCGTAAGTGATAAAATTTGTTCACCACCGAATTAGTAATCTTATTTGGTCACTTCCTCAAGTACTGCAAGACCAATTATAAAACGGGGTCCTCTGGTGTACACAATCATACTTCTCTGTAATTTAACGGTACTTCATCATCATAAACATTAACAAAATTATCATCCTCTATAGAATCCGGAAGGGGTAACCGCGACATTCCATCGGCGTTACTAACCAATGAACCCTTCTTATATTCAATATCATATTGGTATGATGAAAGAATCACCCATTGCTGTAATCGTACAGCAGAATGAACAGGGACATTCTTGGTCGAACTAAAGATATACTCGAGAGGTTGGTGGTTTGTTATCAACAAAACCTTGGTCCCCCATAGCATTTTGTGGAATTTATTTAACCCAAATACTATAGCCATACCTTCCCGTTCTAACTGACTATACTTTTTTGCTGCTGAAGAAAAAGTTGATGATGTGAAGGCTAGAGGCCACTCTACCCCGTTCACTTTGGGGCTAATTACTGCACCAACACCATATGCACTTGAATCACAAGTTAACACTATTGGTAATTTATAGTTAAACAGTGTCAGCTGAACACCTTTAGCAAATAGCTGTTTACTGTTTGACAAGTCTTCCCTACAAATATCAGTCCATTGCCATGGAACGACCGACTTTGTAAGTTCATACAAGGGTTGTAACAAGTCTGTTGACAGCCTTATAAAATTATGGTAGTAATTAATTAACCCCAAATACGCCGTTAATCTAGTTATATCAGCTGGGGCTGGAGCCAATAATGTTGTTTCGACTTTATTGTCTGCAGAAAATAGCCCTGTACCTTCTAACTTAAACCCAGATGTTCTACACATGTACTAAAATACACTTTTATGAACATTAATTTTAATATTATGTTTGTGTAAATGTTCTAGAACTTCCATAAGAACCTCCCTACATTCTAGTTCATTTTTACCTCCCAATATATCGTCAAGGTAAGCTGCAACTTTATCTATTCCCTGAAGCACTCCATTACAGATTTAAAGATGCTAGGTGCAGAGTTTAAGCCAAAACACAGCCTTTGGAACTGATAGAGGCCCATGTGCATATTATAATATCTTTCAATTTCAAATTTAGTACAATATATACATATGGATATATGTCTGTATATTCACTATGTAATACACAAAATATTTACACTTATCCCTTACTTAGAAATACTAGGATATTCAGGCAATATTAAATTTATTTTTACTATTTTAATTTATATTTATAATTCACCTTTTGGATATAAAGATTATCCCCTACTTTTTTTTCTACTAGATCTAGTAGAAACTTCAACACATCCTTACATTTTGTGTTGGCCTAACACATTATATCATTTTACTATATAAAAAATATACAATACTTAGGATACCTTCTTTAAATGGCTCACATGAGCCCGACGACTTTGTCCCTCACTATCCACAAGTTCAAGTAATACGGATACCGGCGTCAAAAAGGAACTGATCCTCCAAGTACCACTCCATTTTGGTGTGAGTTTGGCAGAGATCCTGTCGGCAGCTGAACTCAGCAGGAAAATGTGACACATAACTGTGTCGTTTGGAGACACATGTAGCCTACAGGCAAACGACCTCGGTTGTAAGCTGCGGCCACTCTGTCCCTGGATCTCCGCAAAATATGAAAGGCAAGCTTACACCTTTCATAATAAGAGGAGGTCCCAAAATCCTTAACCAGAGGGTCAATGTCCCAAATTTCCAACAAAGGATGACATAACTCTCTGCCAAGTAATAAAGAGGAAGGGGTGGCTCCTGTAGACTCATGAATGGCCGAGTTAAAAGCAAGAGATAGAAAATTTAACTCCTTGTCCCAGTGAGGCTAGGAACTACCGTAGTAAATGGTCAAAGCAATGTTTAATTCTCCACGCAAAACACATGTAATGAAAAACCTTGGATTGAAAACAGGGTCCATTATCACTTACTATCTTTCTGGGGGCACCAAAAATCGGCCACACTCTATCAGGCAAGGCTTTAACGGTGGCGGAACCTTTCATGTTTCTAAGGGGAATAATAACAACAAACTTAGAAAAACCATCAATGAGATTAAGTACAAAGGTAATTCCATTAGTAGAACGAGTGATGGGGCCTACAAAGTCAACAAACACAGTTTTCCACGGGGTATGAGCAACATCTGCAGCGTGCAACCCATAACGCGTGTTCTGTGGAGGTTTGACTCCCAAACAACCATCACACTTTCTAATCCACTGCCTAACATCCTGGTACATATTGGGCCAAAAAAACTCTGAGCAAGCTTACAATGCGTTTTGAAAATCCCCCAATGGCCTCCAAAGGTGGAATTGTGAAAATATCTAATTATCATAACTCTTAATTTAGTTTGAACCAAAATCTTTCTACTTTTGTTGTTCTTACCCCGCACGCATAACAGATCTCTATGCATAATAAACTTGTTAACATCACCTCTGCCTAAGCGATCAATAATATCCCTACAATAGGGGTCTTCAAGTTGATGTTGCACTAAGGACACACAATATTCAGGGATAGTACTAATGGCATTGATATTAGTGGGGCTAGGGCAGGCAAGTATCGGGTACACTCCCTCATTGATGCGCGACAAAACATCGGCAACTATACGTTATCTTTTCCCGAGACATGTACAGTGGTAAATATGAATTGAGATAGCCTTTAAGCCCAACGGCTAATCTTTCCTAACTGTTTAGGGTGATCAAACATCCATGTTAAGGCACTATTATCTGTGCACAATAAGAACTTGCGTTGTTCTACATAATCAGCAAATTTCTCAATGCCAAATAAGCAAGATATTCCTTTTAATACGGGCTGTACCTCTTTTGAGCCTCATTCAATGATTTGCTCACAAAAGCTACCGGAAGCAATCCTTCAGGATATCGCTGGGACAGGACAGCTCTAAGGGCATAGGATGATGCGTCTATCTTAAGTTCAAAAGGAAGCGAAAAATTGGACATTCTCAGTACCTTAGGGGACACTAGATTTAGTTTAAGTTTAGAAAAGGCAGTTTTTTGTTCGTTTCCCCAGACAAATTGTACACCCTTCTTTTTTAGCTGGTTTAACGGGGCTGCTAACTCCGAAAAAGAAGGAATAAACCTTGAATAATAGGCACATATCCCCACAAAACGTTGCACTTGTTTTAAATTCTTGGGGGCTGGGAAATTGACAATAGGACTAATCCGCTCTGGATCAACAGGAATATTTCCCTTAGAAATTACATACCCCAAAGATTTAATACAATCAGTGCCCCACGTCACTTTATCCGGGTTTACAGTAAAACCTGCCTCTCTTAGGAGCTGCAAAACTAATCTGACATGTTCATTATGCTCTTCTAGGGATTGGCTATAAACACAGATGTCGTCTAAATAATTAAACACAAGTTTGAATTTAAAATCTGCCAAAATATCGTTCAAAATTCGACTCAAAGCCGCTCATCCACAACTAATCCCAAGGGGGACTCTATTATACTCATAAGAGCCCCAAGGGGTAACAAATGCGATTTATTGCTTAGAATCTTCAGTAAGTGCACACTGAAGAAAACTAGCATTCAGGTCTATTAAACTATAGATCTTCGCCTCCCCTAAATGTTGAAAGGCACTTTCAACCGTGGGCATGGAGTAAGGATCAAAGACAATCTGTTTATTCATCTTTCGGTAGTCGACTATTAGTCTGTGTCCGCCATCTTTTTTGGGGATTATAAATGCAGGGCTAACGTATGCAGAACGGGATGGTCTAATAATACCCTTATCGAATATATCCTGGACTAGTTCTCTGAAGGCTTTTAACTTAGGTGGTGAACAAGAATAGGGAGGAGATCTGACAGGTTGATAACTAGACAGAGAAATTTTATACAAGAATACATCACATTTTCCCCACTTAGTGGATATAGTATCAGAGATACTTTGTAGGGTTGCACTAAGCTAAATGGGTAGATTTCTGATCAAAATTGTTTTTGTTTGTTTTACACTTTCTCAAATTTAACTTTAATAGAAGGGTTAAATTTAGAATAGATATTGTTATCCTTTAAATTGATTTGACTGTTTGTCCTTGACAGGAAATCGATACCTAGTATTACATCATACGGTAAATTATCAACAACAGATACATAAGGTTTCCAGGTAAATCCTTTAAATTTAATAGTACAATAAATATTTTTATTTATTTAAAGTGTTGTTCCATTAGCAATGGCAAAATGTCAAGGTTCAAAATATTTTTCTTCCAAGAGAAGAAGGTTGGTAAATTTCGAATAAAGTTAGAATTTATGAAGGAACAACTAGCTACAGTATCAACAAGTGCAAAACACGAAATAGAATTAATATTAATTTTAATAACAGGATCCAAGGCACATGGAATGATTTTGCGGTCTCCTGCGAAGCCTTGCCTTTACTGGCATCCTACTAGTTTTTTTTGGCCTACAATGACTTTTGTAGTGACCCATTTGAACACAATTAAAGCATTTAATTGACGACATATTTTTCCTTTGATTTAAATTACTTAAATTTTGATGATGAAACATATGAAGCTTTGTAGTGTGTGTTTAGGAGGGTTTATTATAACTGTAAGTCTTAGGTTTGCTTGAGTTTGTATGATTAAATTTACTATACATAATGGGTGGAGGGTTGGAAACTAAATATTCCTGTTCAGCTAACATCGAACTTTCTATTTGAGAAGCTAATCAATGTAATTCTGCCATTGAAGATGACTGCGAGACGAATACAAAATGTCATCTCGTTAAGGGTGATACATTTTCAAGTATATTCACAATTTCTCTTTATTCTAAACTGAGCTCAAGAACTTTGGCGGCCTCTGAGACTTACATAATGAAGTTGCGGAAGGACTCCTGGGGTTTCTGGAACCTATTCACAAATTGAGCTTTCAAACTGGCTCTAGCCCTTGGTGGGATTAAGTTACTTAGTATTTTATGTCTATAGTTCCGCCAAGAAAGACTCTCATTCAAGCACTCGACTAAAAGTTGTGTTAAATTACACACTTGTTTTACTTAGACATAAGGTAAAAAATTTAATTTCATTATCTATGTTTAATTCACAAAACTTACTAATTTCTAAGAGGAATTTAAATATAATCTCATAATTTTTCCCGTCGCAAGGAGGGACCTTTTCTAGAAAAAATGACAATACTTTAGCTTTAGTACTTTCTGCAATATTGCTATGTGCTATTTGAGACGTGTTTATTTTACTGGCTTGGCCAGTGATAGGTAAGATCTCTGATTATTTATTTATTTCATTTAATCGGTTACTAATCCTGCTAATTTGTCGTATTACGGGGGTGGGGATAGCTTTTCGTGACCCAGCTGGTTGTGAATTTAAAAAATTTAATGTTATCCGCAGCTCACTTGCCGAGGCAACATCGGCTACTACCCATCCTCTCTCTCTAATCGCTGCAACCAATTCAGCATGTGACAGCTGTTGAAACAAGTTAGTATCCTCATTTGGAGGTTGGTTTTACTCTACATCAGTGTTGTTGAGTTCTGTGTTGACAGGATCTCTGTCTTCCATGTTGAATTCAGGTTATTAGCATGAAAAAACAACAAACAGTTTTATTAACAAGCTACATATATATATATGAATATATTGAGGAAGATTAATCGAAAGTGTGCAGATTTCAGGTGCAGGTTGTATTAAGCTGGCGAGCTTGATTGGCGAATAAGAAAGACATCCTAAATAATAGATTGTTAAGAGGACCTTCATTCAATTACATTAGCAGATAGCTAACAATCAGGTGTCTACACAAAATTGTACTATGGCCAGTCCTTTCCCAGAGCATTCAATAATACATTTACGCCATTACCCACTCCCTGGGGTATACATCAAATCTAGTACACGCCAATATTAAATACTAGGACAAATAAAGTTCCAACAAGGGAAGAATGAAAGCACTATCTGTGCGGGCAACTATACAAAATTAGCCGTGTTCCATACTTTTCGCACCCAAATTAGTAACGCAGAAAAAGAGGTACCAACAAAATTGCCGTGAGATACTGACCCAACTAGGTCCTTAAATAAGGGCGTTAGACCACCTGCTTGTAGCCATACAAAAAATTCGAACAAGTGAGCTTGACATCCATGGCGTCATAGGATATTGTGAAGTAATTAAGACTTAAATAGGAATAATGAACTTATGGATAAGAGTAAGCTTAAAGCAAGGTCCTTACTACATATAGGGCTTCTAGCTCCTGTATTTAAGCTATGTTATATGAACATAGGGAAAACATATAGTAGACTATCTGGCTAAAGTAGTTAAGTTGGGTTGACACCAAACCAAAATTAGTCACTTGGACTAAATCAACAAGTCTGAAGAGCTTGGACCACATTATAGTCGACTCGACTAAGTAAACTAAGTCAAAAGGACAGATTAACACAAATTAGTCACTCGGTATAAATCAACAAGTCTGACAGACTTGGACAGCATTCGTAAATACTTGAAACATCAGACAAGATTCCCTCGGCGTCAAGGCGGTGAGACCCATGACCCAACCATCAGGGACAGCTGTTACTTCTTGGTGTTGGAGCAGAGTTTCCTCCTTCAAGGATATCTGATGATGAACTACAATCTTGTGAACCTAGAGGTCACCCGTTATATACTCTATATCCTGACTATACCGGACCAAATATGGGCATGTAAATAAGAAAAAGGAAGAAAGGGGGAGGTTTGGAACAGCGGAGAAAGAGTTGCCAAGGAAGTCCGTTTGGGCAGCAGCACTTGGGTTCGCGGCATTAAACCAACGACAGTCAGCTTGGAGTTCAAGGGTTTAGACGTCTGTTTGAAACTGCCACGCCTTCGCTTCCGCCATGGTGGCAGCATACTTGGTCGAAGCATGGGAATTGTATCCGGGAACATCCACTTAATGTAAGTAGAACACCAATTATATTTTAGCAGAATATATCAGTTTTACTTCTTTTCTTTGGATTCCGTCATTTCAGTTTAGTATTTTGTGCATATTACGGTTTGTAGATGTCATATCACTAGGTTCACATGCTACAGTATTTGGACCCACTGCTGACTGGGGACCACAAATTATTCTCTTCTTTTTATATTATAGATATTTTTTCAAAGATAAAAATAAACTTTATTTTATTTCTTCAGATTGGGTTTTACATAACATATAGACTGTAAAGTTATCCTGTAATTCTGATGTATCTGAGTCTAGAACTCGTAAGGTAGCTGGAACCGGCACTTCAGAGGGGGTTCTCAATGTGCCCTACCAACAAGTGATACATATTTCAAAAACTGATTTTTATTATTTTCTTACACTCACACAATAATATCAGTACAGACACCTATTGTTTCCAATTATAAATAAATATCTAAATTAATAAGACACATGGATAAAAATACAAAAAACTATGGTCAATGGAATAATAAAAGATTATATTTAGCTCTGCTAACCATGCATTACTTTTTATTGTAATGTTAGCTTTTAATTCACAAAAGAATGGCTATTTTATGGTGCCAATAGGGGAACCATATAATAATAATAATAATTTATAAAACATTATCACTTGAACTTGTTACCAGTGTGTATGTGGGGGGGAGGGGGGGAAGAAGGGGTGAAGCTTACGTGTCTTTCCGCTAGAAGGTTGATAATAAGAAAAAGCTGACAAGTCTGGGAGGGTTTGTCTTTCATATTTAATAATTGCATTCTTAATTTAAACTATTGTTCGTCACTTTTATTATTTGCCCTTACCAAGAATAAACTTTATTTCAACTTTTTTTTTCGGGAGTCTAGCGCACGTGATTGATCTAGCCGTAGAGCTGTAAAAGTATGTTTGTATTCAAGACTTTGCAACGTTTCAAAATCATATGTTGCACTACAATAATAAATTAACGCTATAAGTAAACGTTAGCATTAGAGTAGTTATATATTATGCAAACAAGATTATTTGAAATTTACTCGCAAAAACAACAGTTTTAGAAAGAAAAGGGAAAGTGCTCAGAAATCATCAAGGAATCGATTCTTTTTATATTCGGTGTTTATTAATATAGTATTTCCTTATATTATTGATTAGTTACTATATTCTATTTTACAGCGTTCAATATAAGTATACATCACATGTTTGATTCAGTTTTATTTCGTCTTTAGTCTATCGCTTTGCTTACGGTATGTTTGGTTGTTTTCCTTCTTGCTTGCTCATCTTTGATGTATTTTGGATCTCTGCTCGGTATTCCTCTTATATGCCTAAGATATGCATTCTTGGAGAGGATACATCCAAAGTAAATTTTCTTTTGTTTTGGAAGCATTTCTTGAATCCAAACTTCTACATTTCTCTCCACACTGATACATTTTGTATCGTAATCACATTGTAAAATCAGAATACATAGAGGTATCCTTGTAATATTTAGCTCTCCTTGAATTTTGTAAAAATAAGGTTGGATTCTATCCAATGCTAACTCTAAATTGTCGTTTAAGAGGCCACCATAGTACTCGAAATATATCGAAACACGTGCCTCTTATTGATGTAATTTATCATCAATTAAGTTAATAAGAGTACGTTGAAGGGAAAAAAAACTCCAACAGATTTAAGAGTGTCTCTTGTATTTTATTATTTTATCTATTTGTTTTTTTTTTACTTTAGCAAAGAGGAAAAAAATAGTCAATTGTCAAAAAGCATCTTCATTTTACTAGAGAAATATGGAGAACTAAACTAAATTAAAACCATGAGCTGTTAGATAAAGATTTCGTGATAAAATCCTGTGGTAACAACACAAAAACTTAAGATATTAGTTAAATTATAATCTATAGTGCTGCTGCCGAGTGTTGACTGTCCGAGTGCACATCCATCATGGGTAAGGATTAAGAGTGGAGGGGGAGGGCAGTGTCAAACAGAAGAAAAACAACTTGATTGGCAGGAGTACACGGGGAGGGGAGAAGTGAGAAGGAGCCTGCGTTCTCTTTGACAGACCACTCACATTACAGATATTGATAAGTTTTGCTCGAGTTGAAACCAAAATTTTATTTCAGTTTTAAAGCATATAGGTTAAGTTCGTGTTTCTATTTTTCTAGCACTAAAATAACTTAAGTATATGACCTTTTTGTTGTTATAGAATCCTACTACCCATCTGGACTACACGCATATGTACTAATTATACTAATTTGCTAGGGGTAAGGAAGGTAGAATTTAGAGGAGAAGTACCAAGATTTACAGGGTAGTGGAAAACTATTCAGGAAAACCCCATCTCCCCAACATCGTCAGTCTAGTCTAATGCGAGAGTTAAACCAAACCAAAAGAGTATCCTGGTGAGATTTAAACTTGAACTCGTCTGTAAACTGCAATAAGATAAATGTGATATGATAATACTTCTGACCAGCAGCCTCCAAATATACAACTATTTTGGTTAAATATTATTTTATTAGGGCCTTTCGAGTTAAATATAGAAAAAAATTGATAGAGAAATGTATGTTTTAGCTGAATATATGATTTATTAACAAATATTAAAAAATTAGCTCTTAAATGTAGGCTATATGCCATATTATAAACTATACTGTACTTGTATGTAATCTCAACAGCTGTAACAGAACTGCCACACAAAGATAAATGTCCCCGGTTCGATTTTCATGTCCTTATTATAACTTCATAAAATTAAATGTACTTTTAACTATAATAATTGAGACCTACGCTTACACACACTTAAACATAATAATTCGTTTCCAACGACATCTAGAGGGACGGATAAAATTATTAAACTTAAAAATGGATTATTTACATAAACATTCTAGGTTTTAGACAAGTGTAATAGAACGATTAAACAGCATCAAAACTATTCCAAATTTAAAAATTCAAAGTAGATTGGCCTACTTTTTAATAGTTCCTTTATATACAATCCTGAGATAACTATGTCAATCACAAGCCAATCATGATAATTACTAATTAAAATAAAATATTTGAGACAAAATATTACTTTGTTCACAAATTGGGTGCACAAACAAACGCAGCCGGGAGGATTTCGGGGGTTCAATACCCCCCCCCCGCCGCGATATTTTATGAACAAAATATATATGGCTTTATTTATAGTTCAAAAAATATCAAAATTAAGATACAAATACAAATTAGGGGGCTGTGTATCCATTAAAACACTTCAGAGAGCTTCTAGAGGTGTTAAATATTTAGAAATGTTTCTAGCCCTAGCATTTTGGGGGTTATTTTACCATAAAAACAACACTTAACAGAGATTCAAAAATTGTTTGATATTTAGAAATTTTCCAAGCCTTTGGAAGCTAGGTGGTTATTTTATCATGAAAAAAAAACCTTCAGAGAGCTCCTAGAACTGATTATCACTTAGAATGTTTTCTAGCTTCCGGAAATTGGGGGATGTGCCCACCAAACCCCCCCTGAAATGATCAGCTGGTTATGGCCTTGTATTTACCTAAACACGATAATAAAATATGATAAACAAACTAATGGCCATTATTACTGAAATATTTTGGATAGAAGAGCATCAAAACCAAAAAACATAAATAAAAAATATCTTCTGTCAAAGAAACGTATTGAATAGTAAACATCCAGTTTTTTTAAAATAGCATCACGGTTCACCGTCACACCAGAATTTGTTTAAATTTTTAATTGTTATGTAGCTGATAGTAAGGCGATAGTTTATTCTTTGATTTTAGCTCTGTTAATGCAAAGCTAATGATTATCCTTCATGATAATATTTAGTTTTTGTATTCGTATATATTTAGATTTGTTTCATCTGCGTAAACAAAATTAAAATTTTCTACTATATCGAGACATTGGTTTTTTATTTTAGCCATTTCCCACCCCCTATTTTTAAATTCCAAATTTTTCAGATTTTGTGGTTATTTTGGAGTGGTCCTTTTGCAAACTTGGCAAATTTAAATTTACCTCCATCCCAAAAAGAATAGTTTATAATTAATTTGGAGATATTTTAAGCTAATATCCCCCGACCCATTTTTAGGCCCTTTTCTAAATAGTAAACACAGTATTTATTTAACACTTTTATTACTGGAGTAAGATCTCTATTTACCCGACAAATTTTAATTTTCTGCTATACCTTATTAGGTTTTATATGCCCCCTTTCCCCTGTTTCCCAACGTCTCAATTAAAACTTATCTATTTGTTTATCTGGAGTTATCTCTCTAACTTTTTACCAAACTATAATATTATAGCTTCCTCATCTAAACTATTCTTTTCTAATTAAAGGCTCCCCATTTTCTTGAGCTCCATGGATCCAGAATATGATATCTAGATGGAGAATTCCTCACTAAAAACATAAATAATAGTTTTGGCTATTTTATTTTTAAATATGCAATCCCTTACAATTAGAATAATTGTACTTGTGTCAGCATTAAGCCAACTATCGAGTTGAAGGTGGCTGTGTTATCTGATATCTCGTAATCTTAATAAAATCACACATTTGTAGTGTACCGTAGCTACAGACTGGCCCGTCACCAACAACTGTTTTCAACTTACCCTTTTGACAGAAAAGTCGAAGTTTCATTGAAGATCAACTATTGCGCAACAGAAAGACGTTGTGTACGTGCTGCAAGAAAACTGTGAAGTGAAAGTCAGATATCCTCACCCCTTCTCTGAACTAAGACACTCGTCCAACTCGCGCATGCGTGAGAGTGCAGTTCAAAATAACCGTATCAGTGAGCCAGACGTCCGTTGCTACCCCCCCCC
>CABFVX010001580.1:120391-132964 GCA_902151425.1 Timema shepardi | reverse complement strand
TTTTTTTATTAGAAACAATTTCTCTTTTTCATCGCGGATTATTATATCCTATTGTATCTATATTTATAAGAGAATTGCTTTATCATTTATACATTAGCTTATATAAATATCAAAGTTTAATACCCAATATTGTACAAATTATCTAACTCTGAGTATTATCAAAATAAATGAGCCCTTGGGCTGTACTTGTTAACCTTTGTTAGTTCTTGTCTGATCTCAGACTACCTTTTGGTTAGGTCCATTAGACCTAGCCTTAGCTTTTCTGGTAAGACAAAAGGCGAAGCAGGATGACATGGCCTCTCTGTGGTTACCCCTTTTTTTGTAATTTAAAACCGCGCCCTCTGTGGCTGCTTGTTGAACTTAGGTTATGGGACTAAGGGACGGAAGGTAGCCATAGAGGGCGGGGAACGGTTGAGTAGCCGACGATTTCCGCACGTCCATCATAAACTCTGCCTTAAAATATGAATGAAGAATGACCCTGAGCACGGGACGATTCATGGATAGCTCAGTGTTAGAGTATTGGCGTATTAATCCAAAGGTCACGAGTTCGATTCCCGTATCTAAGTGTCATTTATAAATTTTCAGAATATGATATATAGATGGAAAATTCCTCAATAAAAAGCATAAATAATAGTTTCGGCTATTTGATTCATAAAATATTGAATCGCAGCTCTACAACTTTCTGCAGCTAAATTTCAGATTAAATTTATGAGTGAATGGTACAAGGTGTATAAACCGCACTTGGACTGTGTTCTTTAATACGTACAGTAGCCCCATGGCTTCTTTAGTGCTAATTGACAACTCAAATCTGACTTCTGACAGTCTACATTTAGATATATACCTAAATGTAGACTTTCAGAAGTGACAGCTGCTAAACACACGTTTTTTAGATAATACGGCTCGACGTAGGGATACATAATTTGGTCTGGTAACTTTTCAAAGCCATCAGCTTTCAGCTGGAGCTGTCAGTCAGCACCAAAGAAGCCATGGGGCTACTGTACCTGCAGGCCTGAGTACTTCGCTGACATATTGGAAGCATGGTCAAATAATTGGTCAAATGATTGTCCTAGACCATTTTTAATATCCATTCCTAATTTTGCTAAAATCTTTAACAATTGTTGTTCCAAATATGAAGACGTATGTCCTTCTATGGGGATGAATTCCACGAAACTTTCTTTGATATCATCACTGGGTAAAACATCATTAGACAAATGTCAGTTGATCAACATGTGACACATCGGGCGTAGAGTCAACGACGTAATAATTCCGTAATAATTCGCAGCCTTAGTGTCATCAATTATGTGTGCTCTTACTTGTTTACCAATTATGCCTATACTTTCTTCACAAATATGTTGAGACAAATAGCTAACAGTTCCTTGTCCTCGATTGGCATATTTCTGTAGGTGCAACTTCAAGAAATCGTCATATTCACTGAGATATTCCACGCACGTCAAGTTGCTTCCTTTTCTTGCAGATTCCTGGCCTTCTTCGTGACTTCTGAATGCAAGTCCTAAAGGACTAAGAACTAGGAATCTATCAAGCTCGTAGCTCCTTGGTGATTTGGGGCGCCTGGCGGCCACAAGGTCCTCCGGCCGCTTAATCCGCCCCTGCTTATCCACCGTATTCACTTCCTTGCTAACTATTGTCAGCTGTTTTATCTTATCCTTTTCACACAGTTCACATTCTTGAGACACAGTGAGTGGATTGGTTTGTGTGGCCACTTCCTTAAACTTAGGTATTACAATATTGTCAACATTTAGCCTGGTCATAATTTCTGGGATTGCGTCAAATACATACTGATTTCTAGGACGGTTGTCAATAGGTTGTCCTAAAGTGGGTTTAGGTGAACTATTTCTCTTCTTTGCTCGATAAAATCTAGTTTTCTGAGACACTGTGAGTTTTGGTACCTTGTAAACTTTTGGGAAGAGGGTATGTACGTACGAAGGGCTCATAGGGTGTTGTGACTTGCTATTGCCAATAAAGTGTGGTGCTGCAAATGAATGAATTGGCTATTGAAAACCATTGTGACCCATCCAAGCTGTAAAGAGAAGAAAAAAATAATTGAATTGTCTTAAAGGGTGTGTTACTCTATAGCCTGTCCTTTCCATGACTGAACCACAATTAACATAATTCAACATTTTACTTCACTTATGGTGAAATCGACTAGAAGATTAGAATTCGAAATATTAACATAATTCAACATTTCACTTATGGTGAAATTGGTTAGAAGATTAGGATTTGAAATATTAACACATTTAAACATTATACTTCACTTATTGTAAAATTGACTAGAATATTAGAATTTGAAATATTAACATAATTCAACATTTCACTTCAATTATGGTGAAATTGACTAGAAGATTAGAATTTGAAATATTAACATAATTCAATATTTTATTTCACATATGGTGAAATTGACTAGACGATAGACATTGATCTCCAGGGCATAACTCAAACATAATATCTTATAACTACTTTGGTTGTCGTACGAAATTGGGAAAATTGAACAGTAATAAGTGGAGGTGCCCCGTCTAACCATGCATTTAGTGGGAGTTAATTTCCCATATAATTACCTTAAGGGAGACGCACGCCAACAACCAAGCGTGCTAGCCTCTGCCCAAATAAAGGGCATCATATCTACAATAAGGGCTAATATCCCCCCGCACCCCCTCTCAAAAAACCAAAAAAATCTATCAGAGCGGTGGTTAGTATCAAACGAAAAGATCAGACACCTGGAGCAAAAATAGAGATCAAATTCTGACGAGAATAATTAGCAAAACTCCCCATAGCATCATAATATAATAGTAGCCCGGTGGACCCAGTAGTACAAAGCTCTCATTGGCCGAAACGGGTCACGTGACCACGCCTTCTGCTCTCTGATTGGCTGCTATAAATAGCCTCCTTCCCCCCACCCCTTGACCTACTTTCCACATCCGTTTGATTCCCCTTCCTCCTGCCCCTCCCGTACAGCCCCCCCTCGCCTATCAACCCCGGACATGCTGGTTCTTGATGATTAATTATTAATGATTGTTAATTAATTATTGTTAATTAATTAATTGGTAGGATAAAGGTGTTGTAGTTTATTAGAACATAGCGCTTTGGCTGCCAGGGTTAGAATGAACATTGGCTCTTCTGTCACAAGGCTATGTCCCTGAACAAGCAGCAAGAACCTCGCGCTATGGCGGTCGGTGGTAGAGTATGGTAAATGGTTCCCCTGCCTTGAGACCCCCCCTCCTCCTTCGCAACCCTGGCACCAGTATGTCGGCCCGACAAGACAATAATAGATATTGAGGTCATTGCCCTGGGCAACGGGGTTTTCCCTGGCGTCAGCTTGACGGCTCACGAGACAAGAATAGATCGTGAACAAGGTCAGTGTGTCACAACCCCTTGTGTTTTCCCTGGCGCCAGTATGTCGGCCCGACAAGACAAGAATAGATATTGAGGTCATTGACCCGGGCAAAGGGGTTTGGGTTACCCTGGCACCAGGTTGGAGGGCAGACAAGACAAGTAGAGACAAGAATAAATCGTGACCCTATTCTTATCGTGACGTTGATCGAGGGGGGTGGCTATACAGAGGGGTGCCCACTTGGTTGTTCTGCTTATAAACGTTTGTAGAGCGGTTCAAGATGGACAAGTTACAGCAGCTGGTAAATATTTTTGACGCAGTGCAGACCGTAAAATTGTGTGTGATCTAACCACATTTACACTAAGCAAATTAGTCACTTAAACAGCAACAAGAAATTTAATGTTCACAAAAAATATCTTGATATAATAATATATTTAACTTTTACAAAAATCACAAGTAATACACTTATGAGGATCTGGAAGTTATTTTAAATTAAAATTGTTGTTACGTTTTAAATATGAAAATATATACGTTGACATAATATATAACATTTACACTAAGCAAATTAGTCACTTAAACAGCAACATGAAATTTAATGTTTGCAAAAAATATTTTGATATAATAATATATTTAACTTTTACAAACAATCATAAATAATACAATTATGAAAATCTTGAAATTATTTTAAATTAATATGCTGTTAAAAATCTTGTTCGAATCCCGGTTGCCTTAAAGCATAATACCATGTGATTTTATCAAATTTAACGTCATACATTGTGTCCAAGTGACGGATAAAGTCTGCTACAAAATGTGACTTTCCACAACCGGAAGGGCGGCTTATGATGGCCGAAAATGGATGTTTCAACTTGTCCATAATGTTTGAGACTGAGAATATAAGCTATATGAGCTTGCATTTATAGGATAGGAGGGAGGTGCGGGTGTAGACGTTAAAACACAAACATAACAATTTTTACAATATTTATTTGGTCATGAAAAAAGTATATACACAGTGTAAAGTATACTGTGAATATTTACAATATATATAAATATATATACATTTATTAACACAAACATAACGGTTTTTTTACAATAATTATTTACACACAATGAAAAGTATACTGTGAATATTTTCAATATGTATTTATTAATAAAAACATAGTAGGTTTTTTTACAATATTTATTTACACACTGTGAAAATTATACTGTGAATATTTACAATATAGGGGGAATAGTGGCCTCGGTACGAAATATGATATATACATAGAGATGGTTTCAATTTAAAAGAAAATATATATATACACAAACAGTTTATTATATATTCGAATAGAGTTAAAATAAATATATATATATATATGTATATATATATATACAATCAGTTTATCATATTTGACTAGAAAAAAAAATACAAACAGTTTATTATATTTGACTAGATATGAAATAAATATATATACAAACAACTAATTGACTAGAAAAAAATACAGGTAGGCGGATGATTGTACTGGCAAATAAAAAAATATAAAAAGTAACACTAGTGCATAAAAAAATGCTTGTTTTCATGCAGAAAAAAAATATGAAAAAATCTCAAATATTTGAAAAATGGTATGTCAGTGGAACTGTCTAGAGTGAAAGAGAAAAATATGATTATTCAGCCCGTCTAACTGATCACCTTTTAATTGTGGCGAGAGCGTTTACAAGGGCTCTGATACCCAAACGGCAACGTATTAAAATCATCGGTTATCCGACGTTTGGTGTACACGAGCCGGTTGACTTTAGTATGTGAAACTGTACATACAGTCGCAAGACCTTTTCTTACAATTTTGTGCGGTATCTGTATGTATCTTTCAGCAGCCTGTTCAGTGACCATCGCTTTCAAAACGTCAAAATTAACATCGTTCCGGTTGCCATAGTTTATGGTGATCCCGCAAACATTGCAAACCGTTTTTGTTTTGGTAGGATCGCCACCAACACAAACTCGGTACGCGTAATTCTTGGGACCGCCAGATAAGAAGGCGCTAATGTAGCTTCCTGGACCGTAATCCTGAAGTTCATCAGTGAGGTCACCTAAAAAGTCTCCGGTCGGTGGACTCCAATCACTGGGACGTTCCGTGAATAGAACGCTAACTGTATCATGATACAAAACGTGGTACCCATATTTTTCAAGGATGCTGTATAAGTGCAACCTGGACATAGCATTCGTGTAGAATGCCACCGCCACATTCGTTTTAGGGTTAGGGCGCAACGCGTCATAAGAATCCTTGTAAAAGAAGAACGTTAACCTCATCTTTAACATCAATGACACTGCCCATGGTGATGTACGGATCCGTCAGGTACTTGTGAATGCCCTGATAGTCGTTGACAATGGCTACGTGTGGTAAATCGGATCTTTGCCCAAACTTTCCCCATAATGAATTTAAAAAAAGTTTAGCCAGATTGCGGAGACCAGGGTTTTTACAAACAGAGCCGAAATCGAGTTTTAACCTTTCCTTTCCTCATTAATTTTGAATGTAAGCTAACTTTTCCTCTTGTGAGGTACACCACTCTGGCCATCCGCTGGCTTCTTGTTTAATTTTCAAAAAAGTAACAATGTACCCATGAAACAATCCGCCAGAACGTCTCTTACGGTCGTAAACAGATACATTGTACTCCCACACTTCGTATACTGCTTCAACGGTGTAGCCTTTCTCAACGGATTTCCGGATCTCGTCAATCACCCAGACGCCTGTCAACCAGTGATCTTTTTTGTCGTTGTGCTGACACGCGCCTTTGTTTTTCTCCTCCCGGAATTTCCTGCACAAGATGAACATTAACTTGTCGTGCATCCGTGTAGGCAATACGGGCATGAATAAATCCCGTGGAGGCGTCACTGTATCTTTGGCTATGCCTTCTACTTGATCTATAGACGGACAATTTGGTTTCAAGTGAATTTTGGGGTGGCCGACGGGGTATTTTTTGTACTTGCAAACGTATGGATACAATGAACATACATCCAAGTACTTGATCTTCTCTGCACAAGAAAGGTCTGCTTCGTGGAAGAGCTTGATACAATTTTTACGACCGCCAAAGAATGCATCCCTAGGGCTGAGAGGCTCCTTGGTATACACCTCGTGCTGGAGTACAAATTGCTGCAAGTCCTTATCTGTGCGTTTCATCGCATTAAACATACACTCCCACATCTCTATGACCGTGTAGCCGGCATTCTTAAACTTTTCAAAACAAGCCATGGTCGCTTCATAACGCGTCTCCATGGTCTCGTGGGGACTATTTTTGATAGGAGTGGTCCTGTCAGGATAACAGAGAGGGCACCCGTGCCAATAACAGCCCCAGAAATGGAAGACGGTGGTGGTATCTCCAGCTTTAACGACGCCGTCTACACGTCGCCCTAACACATATTCCTCACGGCCGTTATCCGCATGAAGAATAGAGACACCGCGTTGATGGGACTCCCAGCAGAGCCATTGTACAGCGACGTGCGACTGTTTGTCTGCGCACCGATAGCCACCGTTAGGGATAATACTGATAGTATTTTATTTAAGATGACTTCGGTTGTAAAACAACATGGCTGCTCCAGCTATCGTACATGCCTCTCTGAAAGGATCCACCTTTGCTTTCTCCATGATCATCTCTCTAAACTTCAGACAGGCCTTCCGTAGGATCTCTACATCTTTCACACAATACAGTTCCAACTCGCGTTTAAAATCAAAGACATAATTTTCTTTGACCAACGCGTCATACTACTTCTCAAAGTGCTCCTTTCCCTCAACTGACATCTCGCCGATGCCGTAGTCCTCCTTTGGCGGCAAGGGACCCCTATACCCCGCGTTTTCTTTTTTGTTGTAAAAATGGGGGAAAGGTCCCTTGGCCAAAGACTCGTCCAAGCCAAACGTTTTGGGCAATTTTGACAACGACATCGGGAGAAAGTTCAGCGAGTCAATAAAGTGGAGCGGGCCATAACGCATGGACATGATTTCACCCCCGTTCATTATAAGTTCTGGAGTCCATTTTTTTACCTCCATCATATATCTCAAAATAAAATTACCATCATAGGATTTTGCGTTATGGCCGAGGAGGGTGATATCCTTAAATTTTGAAGCTCTAATTTGTTCTATAAATTCAAAAAAGAGGGCCATTGGGGTATCACCCTTGAATATGCGAGTCCTATCGCCCCCACATTCTGCGCAATGTTAGTCATTTGCATCTATATGAACACAGACCTTGCAACACGTCTGCACGACACATAGGTTAGGTTCGTGCCGGCCACACCTTGAAGAAGCGTTTCTTGTCTGCATTCAAAATCATAGAATACAAACATGAAATTGCTCTTTTCCAGTGATGGCTTGGGTGGGGCCTGCTTCATATAACAAAAAATGACCAAAAGGACGATAGGTCTTGCATACTCTACAAAAAGTCTCATAGCACCTATGTGAATTTTCTGCTCTTTCCAAACTGAAAAATTAGCCGCATACCTCGCAAACCTTTTTGACATCACAGCCCGACCTGTGACCTCTGCAACAACCGGGACGTTTATGGCTATCAGAGCATGTCTGGTTTGTGAAACAATGCCCACAGTCTTTACAGATCACAGATTGGCCTCCGCTACAAATCGTTTTATCGTAGCACTTTTTGCACACGGATTCACATTTGTGCACGTTCTATGTGTTGAACGGTACACGAGACTCGCGACAAAAGTACCCCCACTTAAATGCGGTTGTCAAGGATGCTATGACATCAAAATGATTTTCCTGTCGTGAAAATACAAATCAAGATGGCCCTTAAAGGAATGTTCGGATGGGGTAGGCCCCTCATATAAGACCTGTCTCCCCCTACGTTCCCTGAAAACCGTGATTTTGTATTCGGAGAGGTACGTTTGAAATTGAGGTACGTTTGAAATTGATTCAGTTCAGTTATTCCACCACCTTTCAAAAGATTCTCACGGGCATCACGGCATAGTTCCTCTGCTTTGGGTTTTTGAATAGGACGGTCAATTTTTATTTGCATCCTGGTTCTCTTTTATTATCACATATAGCTTTGGCGACAACCAATGCACGGGCAAGGCAAAGTGTGTCACCATTTTGAATCGTAATGATCCCTTTGTTATTACGGCTATATGTGTTTTCGAGAGCGAGTTTATCACATTTATGATTACCCCTCCCGCGAGGCTCCTTAAAATGGCAGAGTTTAACGTACAGTGTTGCTGTACTCAAAAACAAAGTATTACTTTGCAACACGCGACTTACGTTATCAAGAACTGCTCTAGCGTCTAACTGGTCTGCTCGCCTAAATGAAACGTACACAGGGCTCAACGTAGTGTCAGTGCTACTCAAAAGTAAACCGATGTGGTCATCGGCGCTAGTGCCATGGTCTTGCAGCCGATGGAGAAAATTAGTAATTTTTTCTTCAAGCCAGCTTAATGTGTCACGATCGCTTACTGGAGCACGAAGATGTACGATAATTTCTCTACCAGTAGAAAAGAAACGCCTCAATTGTTTAATACGCTCTTCTACGATACGAAGAGGGACGCCATTTGACAGTGAACCACCTACCTGATTTATTGGGCCACTAATTCCCGGTTGAGGGGCCGAGGACTGTCCCGCTGTAGCCAGCTCCACAGGTTGCGGGACAACCACGATCCCCGTCTCTCTCACTGCCACCGGGGCTCGAGCACCGTCTCCTTGATTCGGTGGCGGTGCTCCTGCCGTGTGGTGAGAGGGACTTGTAGCCAGCGGCGGTGGGAGGACCGTTCCTCCATTTCCGGTCTCCAATTCAACTATAACAACTGTCAAAGTAAGCACTGTTACAAACAGGCAAGTATTTTTTTCTCTCTTTAATATAATATGTTACATTTTTCCCTAAACATAATTGCTTTAGCTTAAGCCAGTATTCACAGATGTGAGTCAGCATTTGCGGTGATGTAGAGTGAAAAAAGCCCCTTGTTTACCCTGGTAAGATTCGATCCTCAAACTCATCTCTTTAAATTGTATAATACTTTTGGTATTAATATAATATGTTACATTTTTTTCCTAAACATAATAGCTTTAGCTGAAACTAACATTCACAGAGTGTGTGTAATAAATGCAGTTGAACCCTAGGACAACTACCACCACAGTTAATTTAACACTATGAAGGTTAAACATACATTTTTACGCATGTAGGGAATCGATCCCGGGACCTTTCGCAGAGTGCGTCTAATAAATACACCCTAGTACAACTACAAAAATTTAGTCGAAGAATGATAAACTATCATTTTCAGCCCCTGTTTGGATTGTGACCAGTGTCGTAATAAATGCAGTTGAACCCTAGGGCAACTACCACCGCAGTTAATTTAACACTATGAAGGTTAAACATACATTTTTACCCATGTAGGGAATCGATCTCGGGACCTTTCGCAAAGTGTGTCTAATAAATACACCCTAGTACAACTACAAAAATTTATTCCAAGAAGGATAAACTCTAATTTTCAGCCCCTGTTTGGATTCGAACCAGTGTCCCTTGGCTCAGCATACATATAGGTTTTGTCTCTATCTCTCTCTCTCTCTATATATATATAATATTTATTTTTTAAATTTTTTACTATTACAATATACACACACATCATAAATGAAAGTGTACAGACTCATGTCTACTCTTGGTGAAACATGAATTTAATAAATGTCTAAAGTGGCGAGTATAATTTTCTGCCTTTGTACAGGAAATGAACCCTGGACCAATAGTTTACTATACATACAATTATAATTTTCTGTCTTTGAATGGGAAATGAACCCGGGAACCTTTAAATCCTTTATTGGAACATGTACAAAATACCAGTCAGAGCATGTATTTTAAAAACTAAACCAGTATTTTTGCTTATGCCAGGGAATTGAACCAGGGACTCCCCCACTGGCTCAGTATGGGTTTTAAGCGTATAAATCGTACAGGTACTAAGACGTGTGGGTGTTAGATTATGTAGGATTTTTTTAATAATTGTTTAATGTAGCAATATAGTTTTCCCATGTTGTAAACAAGCGCATTCTCTTAAATACTAAATGAACTAGTACCATCTCCTTGAAATGAGCAGCTGACGATATAACTGTGTTTAACTAGAGAGAGAGAGAGCTACACATATAGGCTATTTTCAAACTAGTGGTTACTTGTAGACTGTACTTACATATCAGCCGTTCGATGGCGTTCAAATCTATACAAACAGAGGGGGGCGCATTTCCGTCGATGTAGAGGGACGCAGGCGATAGGGGCGCAGGTGAGAGGATACCTGGGGAGGGCCTGAGGACGTCAGCGGCGTCGTGCGTGGCACCGACAAGTGGGGGCGCCTCCGGTGGGGTAGATGTCGGAACCCCCGTCGCTATGCTGCCCAGAAGAACCTCATCCAAACCGTATGGATCCCAGTAGTCTGAAATTAAATAAATACATATTAATTACAATTTATAGAAAATAAAACAAACACTGGCAAGACTATCGTAGGCAGCTAATTAATTACCCTTGGACCAGTCACCATCAGCTCTGCAAATCCCGTCTTCCGTAAACTGCACTAACTGGTCCAGACTATTGGGATCCACAGGTTTCGCAACCATCCCAAGCATCATGGGCTCATCATCTAACAAAGAAGAAGAGAATACCGCTGTACACCCTGACATGATAATCAAACTAGAAACCATTGAAATATACAAAACGAATTAAACATACCCCAATTTATCCAGTTTTCCAGAGCGTCAAAACTCATCTTGATGTTTATGTGATACAATTACAAATTGAAATGACCTAATGTAAAGAAATCAGGGCTAGTTATACCCTCTTCAATGAGAATGCCACCTGTAATGACCTAAATACTGTAATGTGTCTCTGCGCATGCGCAAACCGAATCAGGTCTTTGTAAATACCGTTATCTTTTAGACACCTTCTACCCGTCACTGGGTATGGATGTGCCTTGACTCCCCTCTGTTCATGGATGGTGGAACATCGTGTGTGTGTGTGTGTGTGTGTGTGCTGTCATAGACCTGGGAGTAGTTTTTCACTCTCCATCTTGGCGTATTCCGGTTCAAACTTCTCAATAGCGTAATTAGTATCTAAGCACATAATCAGAGCGGGTAGTAAGACGCGGTGATTGAATCACGGTCTAGTCGTATTCGATAGTCTAGACTATTTCTAGAGGGCGAGATTTGAACCCAGACCTTCCGTCTACGGGCAAACCAAACATGATCCAGGGTTCGAACCATTATCTCCCGCCACAATCCTCGTTGAGAGGAAAAATCCCCACCAGGGTTCGAACCATGATTAGGAATCTCTTCTTCGCTAATGATATATGAGTCGCTCCTACAAACCCGTTATTTGTTAACTCAAAAAATAATAACACGTGTCATTCCTATTGACATGCTTTTAAACATCATGAGCGATTACATCCAGAGAATATATTAGGGTGGTTTCTAAACAATATTATGAAGCCTTTAAGTAGGCTTTCCTCGGAACATCTGTAAGCTAATCTAAAAGTCTATCAATTCCTAAGTTTTCTGTAGTAATGTTTAACACTCCAAGGATATACATTTAGTTGATAGCGTATCTTCCAAAAAGTCAAGGGTGTCTCTTAGTAAATCTAGTTCATTAAGCTTTAATTCCTTCCTGTAGATATGTAGGCTCTAAATAGCCCATATAAGTTTTAATATTCACGATAAGCTAATCAAATCAACGCCATAGTAATAGCTTCCTTCATTCGGGTCAGGTATTTAGAGAGGCTTTCCAATCACATGTAATTAACTGCGGTGCTTTACAAACTCGCTAACCTACGTTTGGATTTTAGGGACACATAATAGTTATTGGGATTTTTTTTTATCAAACCCGAGACTCATGATAGAGAAAAAAATTAAGTATCGTTCACTTGAATTTATTTTAAATATCATACGAAACAATCACGGCGACCACATTTTATTAAATAATGTATAGCTTTTACATATGTGCCTGGGTGACCTGGTGGTCTAGGGGTAAGATGTCAGACTTCTATGCTGGCGGCTGGGGTTCAATCCTCGTTCCCGGCAAAGATTTATTTGATTACCACACCCTTCCTTCACCCCTGACAAGACATCTTTTGAATGTGAGGAATTCCAGGCCTCCGAAGTGGTTCGGATTTCACGTTAAACCGTATGTCCTTCATTTCATCTCACAATCACCCTACCATTACACATTAGCGTAAGTGCGTATAACCCGAATGGGTAGTAAGACGCGGTGCTAATAATAATAATAATAAT
>CABFVX010001580.1:0-120298 GCA_902151425.1 Timema shepardi | reverse complement strand
TATATATATTGATAACATAAATAATAACTTTTATAGGTCCAATCTTTGACTATGGAATATAACAAAAAAATTTCGTAAGACCACATCACTTCAAGTATATATTCGATCGCTAATTTCCTGTTAAAGGCGTAAGTGGATTCATTGAGCCTATTGTATTATTGTGCAGTAATCATTTAATAAGTAACTATTTAATTAAGATTTCCTTAAACGAGATGTGTTTTATAATAGGCCTACGTATCTACAAAAAGTAACTTTAAAAGTTGGTTCAATGAAAAAACGATAAACATATGTTGCACATTCAACTAAAATGGTTGAACAAATAAATTTGAACCAGAAAAGCCCTAAATTATGTCTCTGCACGTCAACACTAACTTCTCATTTGAATCAGCTATCTTCAGACTATATCTTAGAAGGATTTTATTTTTAATGTAAAATCTTATTAATGTAGAACAATATGGTAATATCTAAAATTATTTTAACAGTAACATAAATAATAGGCCTACAACTATTTGTGAAATTAATGGCGATAGATAAGTATCGTTCACTTGAATTTATTTTAAATATCATACGAAACAATCACGGCGACTACATTGTATTAAATAATGTTTAACTTTTACATATGTTCCTAAGTTAAATACCTAGAGAAAAATCATGGTGGCTATATATTTTGATAACATAAATAATAACTTTTACTTAAGTTTATAAGTAAAATATCTAGGAAAATAAATCACGGTGTTTATATAACTTTTACATAAATTCAGGTTGTAACGCTTTAAATATCTGGAGATAGTGTGATAATTAATCCCCTTAGAACAGATAAAATAATTAACCGATTTTATATTTCCATCAAACATTAACATATATTTATAACTGTCTCAAATTAGGGTTTTGTAATGCCTCAGGGACTATAAATTTGTGTATTTAATAAAATTCACTAAAATAATAGAAAATTAAATGAACAGCTTCTATATTTCCTGCAAACCGTTGAAGTAATTAAATATTGAGTTACTAATGTTTGTTACAATTTTGAGCGTTTCACCTGTCGGCTTTATCATTTAACTATGTCAAATTCAAATATTAACAACATTCATATCCTTTACCGTCCTAAGCCTTCATATAAATCTATGTAACTGAAAACATTTAACTGTGTATTGTATCGGTGTAGGATTTCCTCGCAACATCTGCTCAAGTTATTTGTAGCCTAAACATCAAACAATTCCCATCAACTCTTAGGGTCATAAGTTTTCTGTTGCAGTGTCAAACAAACACTCCCAGAGTACCCATTTGACCCAACATCTTAGTTTAGTTGGTAGAGTATCTGTCCACTGAATCAAGGATTCCCCCCTCGAATCTTGGGTGTGTGTGAAATAGGGATAGTTTTTCACTCTCACACCATGCAAATGCGCGTTTACTTCCTCTAAATTCAGCCTTTCCATTTCCTAACACATTATTACTTAGAACCACAAATTTAAAATTAAATCAAACACTTTTTAAGTTATGTAAAAGAAAATAATTAAAATACCTGATGTGAATGTTGTTGAATTTGCCATTGTCCTGCTTAATCAGCCGTTCCGTAACTTATTATTATTTTCACAAGAAGAAGAAGACAGGGCTATTCTAAACCAGCTCTATATATAGGAACCAAATCTCATTTTTCTCTAGAGAAGCATTGAACCGTTCTTTCTAATTTAGAGTGAGATATAATCGGTAATTACTATTTGGCTCATCATTTAGGGAGTAATATTAATTTTCAGCCATGCTAATTGCTTTAAAATGACTCGATACATCAAATGTAATAGTGTGTTCCAGTTCAACAGATAATTACGTCCAATTTTCCATTTTAGAAAGAAATTTTGACATTATTTATAGGAAGTTTGGGGTTTGAGCCTAACCGGTTAGACCAAAATGTTGATTCAATTATAGTCAGGACCACTTTCTGTACAACATGGCCGGGTATAGACAGGTACACTATCCGTACAACATTTCAGGGTGTAGTGGTCAACGCAGCTGACTACCAGCTTAGGGAGGTCCCGGGCTCGATTCCCTGTTGGTGCAAGGGGGTATTTCCCCCAAAAGTTGAACGGTCACCCAAGTTCTGGTTAATAATGTTTAAGTCCCGTTTCACTGAACACATGGTCTAAGGCTCTAGTTACGCAAAAGACTAGGCTTCCTAAGACATGGAGTCGAGGTTCGATCCCTATAGGGTGTTTTGAGGGAGGTTTTCCGCTATCTCTCCACGCTAATGCGTTACACATTCTTCATAGGTATACAAACCTGATGGGTAGCAAGACGTGGTGCTAAAAGATTAAGTTTAATGTAGGCTAAGAATTTCTACTGGTTTCAATTTCGCTACTCTTTACGGATTACAAACTATCCGTGTTGAGTTAGACTACGGAGTACGGTGGAGATCACGGTTCGATTCTCAGCTGAGTGTACTGAGGGAGATAGTTTGAGCCCATACCTGCACTTGAAAGGCCTAATACATGGAGTCGAGGTTCGATCCCTATAGGGTGTGTTGAGGGAGGTTTTCCACTATCTCTCCACGCTAATGCGTTAAACCTTATTCATAGGCACACAAACCTGATGGGTAGCAAGACGTGGTGCTAAAAATTAAGTTTAAGTTAGGTTAAGAGTTTCTACTGGTTTCAATTTCGCTATTATTTACGGACTACAAACGATCCGTGATGAGTTAGACTACGGAGGACGGTGGAGACCGCGGTTCGATTCTCAGCTGGGTGTACTGAGGGAGATAGTTTGAGCTCATACCTGCACTTGAAAGGTTTTGTTTATGATTTCACCCTCTCAGGGTAGCAATCTAAAGTCACAACAACAATGTTAACATCTTATTCCTGTCTTTGATTCTCCAAGGATTTCCAGAGCTAAGGTGTTGGCCTCACAATTATACTTTTTAGAACAGAGGTAAACTGAGGCCATTAATATTTGGAAATCCTTTTCGTCAACATGATTTAACCCAACTCGGTGGCTGTGTGGTCTAGCACGCTACTCTCACAGTAGACAAGTGTTAGTTGAGATTAATGTTGTTGTCTATTTAACCATCTTATTATCAGGGATATCCTGGGCTTCCCACCCTCCCTCCAGGTACATTTTTTCTACTCGTCAGTTTGAAATGAACACTATGGAAGATTATCAAAATTTATATGTTTTAAATGGGTGACCAGCCAAACATGCTGCATTCTTGTAAAAGAATGTTATATCCCTCGCTCTCTCTCTCTGTGTGAAGAAAGTATTCAGACCAGTATTTGTTGATTTAATCTCTGCTGAATGTCTCGTATCAATGGTCATGAGGTCTAAGAAGTCACCTGTATATGTGGTTTTAAGAATTCTAAACTTTTTCCTGGTTACAACACAATTTTTAATGTTCTTTCAAGTACACGGCACAATTATGGGCATTCTTCAAATGGTTCCTCAATTAGTGAAAGGTAGCGGGGGTTCGAGTCCCTGCAAACACTCCAAAAGTCCCATGTTCGAATCATATGAGAGACAGAACGCTATATTTGCTGCCGGACCTGATTTCGATTCCTGTGTAAGCATGAATAATAACTTTCTTTGACTATTTGAAACCACCTCGCATGAAATAAATAAACCAAAACCCGATTTACTCCCATCTTTAGCAGTCTAATGGTTTAGCAAACCGGTGGTGCCCAAACCTACCCTCCCTCCACACAGATGAAGGTACATTTTTTTCTATTCGTCAGTTTTAAATGAACACTATGGAAGATTATCAAAATTTATATGTTTTAAGTGATGTTCTACTTTTAGCCGACGTCTTCGAATACTGTTCAGGCAGCTGTGGGGTACCCTTTGGAGTTTATTGAATTGCAAATAATGGTGCACACGTGGTCGCGCACAGATTGAACAAGCCTGGTTTAGCAAACGGGCGGCGCCCAAACCTACCCTCCCTCCACGCAGATGAAGGTACATTCAACCTTAGGTAAATAAGCGAGGAGCCCGTTGCTGTTCTTTAACTACTAATATGATCTCTCACGCAAATCGTCACATATTCCACTCTTGCATCGTACGATTGCCAGCTCTGGTGCTACTTGGTTATTTTAATAAGAGAGAGCGTGGCAAGCTCGATCTCGGACAATGGAATATTGCTCTAGCCGAAAGAGACAGAACACTATATTATATTGTTTTTATGAATAAAACACTTATTAATTGGACAGAAATATAGTTCTTTGAAAAAATAACATTCATTTATACGACCATCACCGGTAAAACGATATATGGAAGTTCTGGTTAAAACCAAACAGTCCCCCATAAAATTGGTTTGGTCGTAAAGCTAAGATATATTTAAACTTAATTAGTAATAATAATATTTAGCACAGCGTTTTACTACCCGTTCGGTCTATACGCTATGTGTTAGTAAACTTGTCATAATACCACCAGGTATTTAATACAAAATATGTGGAAAGTAGCGGAGTTAGAATATATATGTAAAGTAAATTTTAAGTAATTTGCAAAATGGTTGTTCATGCAATAAGATGGCGACATTGTTGCGACTTTAGATTGCCGCCCAAAGAGAACTGAATGTTTCAACTTATCCATAATGTTTGAGACGGAACTTCTAGGATAGGAGAGAGAGTAAAGATTTTTTTAACGTCCCAGGTTTGAATCCTGTGTCAATCAGTTAGCGGAACATTTCTTAGTTTGTAATCATGACTGGCTTCGATTAACTCACGAAATTGAGTGTTAAATGACGGTATTGTAGTCAATTTAGTCGGCGGTTAAAACCGTATGTTTAAATTTACGTTCACCGAACTCGGGAGGTCGTGTAAGGAGCTCACTACCATTAAATGGCTCGGGTCATTACCGGGAGCTTGGGGGCGGGAGAGGGTGTGTGTGAAGTAGTACCAGTGTACCAAATTTCCTTACTGGGTACATATAATATTTAGAAAACAGAGTCACTTTAACAAAATATATTTATTATAGAAAACAATTAGACAAAATGTCAAAAATACAAGTTTCACATGAATACAGTGATTTCAGCGTGAATAAACTTTCTTCCAACACAAATGGACTAGAGAGATTATTTGTGGTACCAAGGCAGTACAGTTGCCAGACCACATGTTGACGCATGGTGTACCAATTCAAAATTGGTCACAGTAAAAAGCGTTTCTAAAATAGGGAGTTAAAGAGCAATTAGCAAAGAGCAAATTAAGAATATAACATTTACACAGTCTCACTCAGTAGAGTTGAATATTAACAGGTATCCATTAAACCTGATGGATCCTCAGCTGATAAGTCCAGCTAATTGAAGGCTATGAAACAGGTGTCACTACAGTACTACTGCTGGTCATTTTCTCTATGGTACTGCCAGAGCATAATATAGTACGTTGATATCTATTAATACCAATAATAAATCAAAAGCCTAGTCACAGGCAAATAGAAAAATAGAATAATTTGAGCGGACCCCACAATGAAGCTAGGGTAATTTCCTTTGGTCACGCCACTAAGCTAATACTATGCTAGAAAATCTGTATCACTTTTGACTGAGCCAAAAAGGGCAAAAGAAAAAGACATCCTGGTGGTAGCCCTCAATAAAAACTAATGTTCATGACGTTTAGGACGTCATGACTAATCCGGAACAAAGTAGTACCTAACTTGTGACTTAGACTAAGTCACAACACTAACATACTTAGCCAGCGGCTTTTATGTAAGAACCGTGCCAAATGACACATAAATAAACTTAGCAAAACATCTATGCTAAAGTTTGACATACCAATTAAGTAAACAAAAAAAAACATTCTAGTTGATATATTTCTAGAAAGAAAACTTGGCTTCTCTCTAAATAATGAAATATATATTTTTTTTAAATAAGGTTGCATAATTTACACTACTTTACTAGAGTCCAAGTCGTAAAGACTTGCCCACGATGACTGGATACTAATACCGCAGAATGCGTCGTCCATGTTCACGGCGAATAGGGCCGGGCGACCCATTATCCTATTGTCACGGCTGAAGGTGGTGAATCTGACGCCGCAGTCTCCATAATCCTTCGTGTAGGTGCCGGGCGAATATTCCTGGTTGTCTCAACTCGCCGTGGAACTTTTTTCTCTTATTTGAAATCTCTGGCCGGCCTATATATATACTCAACCTGGCTAGGACAAGAAGAATAGGAATAGGGAATAAAATATGTAAAAACAGGCCGAAACAAAGGAGGATAAAAGTGGGAAGAAAAGGGAAACGAATGAATCAAATCACAAGTTCTTCAAATGACCACCAGTATCACTGTGTGCGCAACAGGTCTTGGAGTCGATCCCCCACCTTTAGTTCTTTTTCACCAGCTGAGCTAGCCACTGCACACGCGATTCGGCCATGACAGACAATTTCGTGTTTTTTAAAAGAGTGATATCTGCAGACATCTGGCTGGGGTGAGCTTGAACATAAGTATATTATATCAATTTATATCTGTATTAATTTACTTATTTAATATCCACTGTTATTTTTATGAGAAGTAAGGATATAGATGTATTCTATTACATTTTTTTTGTGTGCGTACACCACGTGGTAGGAGTACGTAAGTTTATGAGGTATCATCCACCGGGAAAAGCGAAGTGTTAAAGTATTTTGTTCATAAACACAATAATATTAGTCTTCTTCTTTGATATTTAATACCGTAACTATCAAAAGACAATATTTTTGACCAACCACGTATTAGAAGGTAAGACGATATGTAACTTTAGTAGATCAGAAGATATAACTTTAGAGACAGTTTATATTAAATATGCTGATATAATTTCTATCTTGCGCAAAATCACCAAAATATTAAATATTTTCTTGTAGCTGTTCATCCATTTGGTTGACACGCTACACCAGCACTGCTGTAAGTGTGTCGCTGTCTATTCTTGGCTCATTAACGACCGGTGGGCGAGTTCCTGAACCTGTGACGAGTGGCTCATTACCAGCAGTGAATGACCGGCAGTCAGAGGAGGTAAGTGAGGGGGGTGGTATCCCCCCCCCAATATTGCTATGTCCAAGTGAAAGAAAGACGGTACCGGTCATTATGATGTAAGAGACGGAGTAGAGTATATAGACTACTTTTAGAGCCTCGTGATGGAGGAGTTCATTCTAACCCCCGGCAACCAAAGCGCTATGTTCTAATAAACTACAACACCTCTATCCTACCAATTAATTAATTAACAATAACCAATCTGTATGCCCATAAATAAACTACAACACCCTAATCAGGGAATAAAAACTCCAACACCTCTATCCTATCAATTAATTAATTAACAATAACCAATTAACAATAATTAATTAACAATTATTAATAATTAATCATCAAGAACCAACATGTCCGGGGTCGGTATTCGAGAGGGTGATTAGGGGAAGAGTGGAGGACATGGGCAGGAGGAGGGGGCAGGAGGAGGGGGCAGAAGAAGGGGGAATCAAACGGATGTGGAAAGTAGGTCAGGGGTGGGGGAAGGAGGCTATTACCAACACCCCCCAATTATTTGAAATAGAATTTTGACAACTTTAACAAACCCTTAAATTAATACGCCGCCCTTCACTTTTTCCATGTCCACGGTGCAATGAGTGACAATACAGGCAAAACATTCCAATATATAGCGAAACCGGACATCCATGTTCACAGAGAGTGGGGCGGATTGGAGGGTGAAAGGAGGGGAAAGGGGGGATTGAGGGATGGAGCGGGGACTCTGCTGGTCACACATAGAACTAGAAGTTTCGAGAATGGTCCTGGCTGAGGAAGCGGCAACTAAGCGCGCTGAACCACCTTCAGTTGTTTTCTCTAGGGCGTGCCTTTCTTCTCAAGCCAGTTGTAGCATGATGGCTCCGTTTAGTCTACGAAACTATGCGTTGGTAAGAGGTGGCCAGTGTTCACTATGCCAGAGTTCAAGTCCAACAGGGCAGAAGGTAAGTGTTACCCCATTTGCTTTTACTTTTTATATGTAAATCGTTACATACTTATGTGTTAACCTTTTTAAAGTGGTCAAAATTGCGTATTACCTTGTTCTTCAATTTCTGACCAAACTATGAGAAATAGAAAGGCACAATGACTTATTAATAATCATTGGTTTTTGTTTAGAGCTAATGGATCTAAGCCTATAGTTTGGTCACAGGCTTTGTTGCATAAAACAGGGATAGTGCGTAAAAACTAGTTGGCCTACATAAGGGTAATGGCACATTTTTGGCTGTAAGTACAAAAACATTTCTTTATACTATCATTAGGCTCAGAAAAAGAAAGAAAAGCTATAAAAACCAAAATAAAAATTATTAATAATATTTATTATAATAAACAATTGAATCAAAACTCATTTATGTCACATGTTATCATTATAAATTCATCTACAATTCTTAGTATCATGTATATGGTCAAAGTTGGCCTACTATACCTTTAACTTAATCTCTCTAATCACCAATAATTTAAATGTATTTACTATCAAGGTACTAACATTTTGACTTAGCCTAACCTTTAAATAGTTCATGCGTGAATAAATTAAAATTTCAACTAATATTGATCAAATATTGTATAAACTAAATTTAAACTGCCAAAATCCTAATTTTTTCACTATGAATCTGTACCGTAGCTACAGACTGACCCGTCACCAACAACTGTTTTCAACTTACCCTTTTAACAGAAAAGTCGAAGTCTCGTTCAAGATCAACTATTACGCAACAGAAAGACTTTGGTGTACGTGCTGCAAGAAAACTGTGAAGTGAAAGTCAGCCATCCTCACCCCTTCTCTGAACTAAGACACTCGTCCAACGCGCGCATGCGTGAGAGTGCAGTTCAAAATAACCGTATCAGTGGGCCAGACGTCCGTTGCTACCCCCCCACCGCCCGTTGCTATGCGAGTGTCGACTGTGCTGTAAATGTGTAACGCCTTGTGATTGGACGTCTATGACGGCATTATGATGTAACTCTTTCCTTCCTAAATTTCCCCGCTGGGCAGAATCGAATATAAGCTTGTGTCTGATCGTAAACATTACTCTTTGATGCCGATTAGGAATAAGCATAACTTGGGCAGATAGTAGGCCCCTAGGACCGTCTTATAAAATGTAAGCTATAGTTATTGACAGGAATTAATCGCCGACCATGGACATTGCGTATGTTAGGTTGAGGTTCGAATCCTGGAGGAATTTTAGCTTGTTTAATGTAAATTAGGGAAAGTAATCTTCGACCATGAACTGTGCATATTACAGGTCATGGTGCGAAGCTTGGAGAAGTTTACCAGATTAAGTGTTTACTAGGGAGATTGTTCTCGAACCATAAATATGGTAAAATTGAGGTCAGGGTTTAACTCTTGGAGAAATTTGGCAAGTTCGTTTCTTAACAAGATTATTTAAACTTTGACTTTAAACATAGTAACACTTAGGTTTTGGGTCAAATCCCGGTGGATTTTAAAGGGAAACTTGACTTTAACCTTTAGGCTTTGGATTCAGGTCAGGGTTCGAATCATGGTCGTAACTAATTAATTTATCTGTATTATTGTTAAGTGTTAGGGAATTTATAATGTTTACAGTCCGATGTATTTTTCTCATTTAGGTTAGTTTATTAGTTCACGGGAAATGTTAACATTAGATTATTCGTATTGTTTTCAGTCAGATGTTTCCAAAGTTATATTTTATTACTACGAGGTTCAAGTTCCATTAATTGTTAGTTTCATGGGAAATATTTACTTGCGGGTTTAAAGACTTGATAGTTTCAAGGGAAGATTTATTATTTGTAAACCTTTATATTTTTTTATTAGAGACAATTTCTCTTTTTCATCTTGGATAAATATATCCTATTTGTATCTGTATTTATAAAGAGAATTACTTTATCATATATACATTGGCATTTATATATATCAAAGTTCGATATACAATATTGTACAAATTAACCAATGCTGAGTAGTATGAAAATAAACGAGCCCTTGGGCTGTATTTGTAATCCTTTGTTAGTTCTTGTCTGATCTCAGACTACCTTTTGGTTAGGTCCATTAGACTTAGCCTTAGCTTTTCTGGTAAGACAAGAGTGTTCTTAAAATAGTCGAAGCAGGATGACATGGCCTCTCTGTGATTACCCCTTTTTTGTAATTTAAAACCGCGCTCTCTGTGGCGACTAGTTGAACTTAGGTTATGGGACTAAGGGACGGTCCCACAGAGGGAGTAGGTGGTTGAAATCCAAACCCATCTAAATCCAACCTATGAGCAACACATTTTTTAGCACCTCTTTTTACTAGGTCTATCTGTTTGGTTAGCACCTATGTACTAATTAGTCTAATGGATTAGGAATGAAGTAGATGTAATTTTACAGGAAGTGTACCCAAATTAGCGTAGAGTAGGAAACCATTTAGGAAAAACCAACCTCGGTTCACTCGACTGGAATCGAACCCCAATCTCCTCGTCCTTGCCAGTCTAGTCTACTCAAAGAGTAGCGCCTTAGGCCAAGCAGCCACCGAGGTAGGTGCAAATCAATTAAAATTGTGAACCATAGTGACAATAATTTTACATTAGTGGTGTATATCATATCAACAGGCATAATGTGACAAATCATTGTTGTTGACTCAGATTGTTTACATCTGAACTTAGATTTTGTTAAGTTTAAATACTGTTTTTTTTTTTGCAAAAATCGAACCCTTAACCCTTGGATTCCCGTATTTAGGTTTAATTTGTAACGTGCTAAAAACCTATTAGCACGCACACTCAAAAATACCTCATTCATTATCATTTCAATACATACAAGAACTAATGAATTCGAATAATATGTGTGCAGATTATTAACTCACTCTGAAATCGTTTTGTTGAAAACGGCTCAGCTCAAGAGGATCCTGCCCAAGTTTACGGACAGCTTGGACCGGAGGACGCACTAGCAACACCTTGCTCACGTGCTAGATTCGACTGAAATGAGACCCGCTCCACGACGCCGTGGATGGCAGCCGATTCAAGTTTCACTAGATTGTCTGAGATTGTTCTGGAAGGACGCTCGTTTAACTACCTGCGTTGTAATTCCTTAAACTAGGACATTCAAGGTTTAGATATTGTTTAACTGATTTTCTTATCCATGCTTAATAGGTTAAAGTATTGTGGCCCTATGGCTGGAGTAGTGTTGTGTATTGTTGCATAACCTCTTTTCTATTGTTTCACCCTACTTAAATTATTGTTGTATTATGGCTAGCACACTTTCGTTCTGTTAAATATATCGCCTCGCTAGAAATCAGACGACAAATTTTAGCGTCATGATTTGGTCCATTGCAAGGGGTGAGTTTAAGTCCATCCACTATAGAATAGAGATCACTGCTGCACCATCACATGTCACAAATATCAAGGCCCTAGTCATGTGGAATGACAAATGGAGGCTAATGTTATTATTTATAGCTTGGTCCGTTATAGACAGACATTTACAAATACGCAACAACAAAAGTGAGATCAATGCATCATTATTTTTGTCAAAAACACAATATGAATTTAAGCCATAAGACTACTAAAATGATTGTCTGCCGAGTTTAATTTTATTTACAAATAAAACCAACTTTTTAAATTGACTGGTTTCTTAACATGGTTCTTGGATTTTTGCGTAATTGAGAAAGAGTCAGAACAAAACAAATTTTTGTAATAATACCTATTCGGGATTGACGGCTGAGGAATCCCTATTTATAACAACCGGGAGGACCAGTGAATTAAACAACTCAGACTTAATAATTATTTTATTCTATCACGCACATAAAAGAGGACCCGTTCGGTCGCTACATTTTAGATAAACAAAAACAAAAGTCTACAGGTCCATGACAACAGAAAGTGACAATAGTAAAACAAAATGCGCATAGAAAATGAAAAGACATAAAATACACAACAATACCTACTTCTTTCTATTGCCAGCTTGAATTAACTTGTTTCGTTTTCCTTCCTCCCATGGCCTACCAGGTAAATTGTAAACTTTTATGTCTCTCGTTGTGTTTTGGTATCGATTTGCGTATCCAACTATACAACAAATCTTATTTCCTACTTTGACATTTTTTACTTCAGCCATTGTATCAACATTAATATACTAAAATTAAGTTTAAGAGTGTATAAGGTCAACTAACATATGATTTCCTATGTGTTCCAAAGTTGACCATCACTTTGGAGCTGCAAATTTATACCTCTACCAGCGCCACATACACCAACATATAGGATTTTTCAAACAAGATTCAAAATTGGGTTTGGAAAACAAAAAATTGACGTATGTCCATTCTGCGAAGATTTTAAAATTAATATAAGAAATTCAAAGTCATCAGCCGAAAATGATAAATAATTGGACGATATAGATGGCACAAACTTCGTGCTAAGATGTTCTATGAAATTTTGAAGGGAGAGGAGGAAGGAGTAATAAAAGTAGCATTCGACATGACACAAAATCAGCCACTTAAAATATCTGAAACTTTTTATGTAAAATAAATTTGGCTATATAATCAAACTTTTATCATTCATGAAAAGGTCCAAAGTGTGGTAAACACATTCATATACTTGTGGACAGAAGACAATTTTAGTAGAAGTTCGAATGAAGTATCAACATCCTTGAACCCTTGCTTTCGTTCATGATGCGGGAGTAGCGAATTTTTGTTTATGAAAAAGGAAATACAAAGTTTTTGCTAAAATAACACTTACTTTGGGGACTTGAACGAACACCAAATACAAAAGAAGAAATTGGCAGTAAATTGGAGGAAATACAGCAGATTGATGCACATCGTACAGGAATGTAACCAGATAGGTGCACATAAGAAAAGAGACGTAGAAGAATTTTTGAAGTCTGTGTCACTGTCCAACGAGACTCAGCTTACATCTAGGCTCTTCAAAACGTCACGGACGACGCAAATATGGTTGATCATGCTGATCACTATGAAGAGCAAGAACCTTTTGTGTATGCCTTAGCAACCATTAACATTATTGTAAACATGTTTATTAATATTTATATAAACATTTTCTTAATGCAATTTTTGTTTGATTGAATTCTTTTGATATACTTTTAAAAATACTAGTTTGCTTAGTCTTATTTTGCTATACTTGTTGTTATACAAAATGAAGCGTTTAAAATAAAATATAATTTTAATGGGTTACTATTTTATGTACTTGTCTATCCTAACCTAAATAATAGTCTTGTAATATCCTGTTATCTAGGTTTTTTTTTCAAAATTAACCAAGTCTTAACTTATTTCCAAACTAAACTAAGTCTACGACAATGTTCAGTTTTGGAAATATGTGCTATTTAAGTGAGTATTAAAACGTTCATACTTACTGGCGTAAGATAGTATGCGCATGCGCACGCAAGCACCACCATTCCACTTGTGTTCTTGGGAGTTGGTCTTTTGTTGCGTCTTGTTCTCTGCTCATGAACAAAAACTACAGTTTATACATACCAGTTTCTTTACTGCAGACAAAATTAATCAATTATATTTATTTCACGTTCCAAAAGGTTGTGGCCCCAGATACGTTGCGTGGTTAAAATAAAAAGTTATTTGGTCTTGAAGAGCGGTTTTCGGAAGGGGCGCTTCGGTAAAGTTCTGGCGGCCATTTTTTGTCTCGTCGAAAACGTGTGCCGCGTGCGAAATAAAAATGTCAGAAGAAATATATCCAAGACATATGACAAAATTCGACGTAAATGACTTTTTAGCGTGGAAGTTTCAAGTCACACAAATATTAGTTTCGTGCGGGTTAGTTGATTTGGTAGAAGGTAGCAGTAACTTGACGGAAAATGCTGTGAACAATGGCGTAATATCAGAAACAGCGAGTTCATCGTACAAACAAAATGCCAAGACAATGTGTGTTATATTCTCGCCTATGTAACCCAACAATTACGACCATTCATAACAAGCACCACAGCATGGGAAATGCGGCTCAAGATGAGTCAAATTTACGAACAGAAATCAGATTCAAACAAGCTGATTTTAACACAAGGTTTCCATGAACATCTCATGGACCCGGGAGAGTCAATAGTCGAATATGTTTCAAAAATCCAAAATTTGCCACAGTAATTTAATGATATTGGTCAAGTAGTGGATGAGGTGACAATTATGGCGAAGATACCCGGAAGTTTACCGTCAAAATATAATACTATGAAAACAGAATGGGATAGTGTGCCAGAACAAAATCAGTGAACATTTTGGTTGAGAGACTCATTAAATAAGAAAGCCATCTCACAGAAGATTAAGAAACACAATTTGATGCATTTGCCGCTATGAAATTTGGTGACAAGAAAAAGGTCGTTAATTCGGGAGAAAACTATGAACAACAAAGAAGAAAATACAAATTCTACTGAGAATGCTTTTATTTCAGAAAGAAAGGTCATTTGGCAAAGGAGTGTCGTAAGAAAACCCGTAACAACCAGAAGCAAGCTCACTCATCAAAAATATCATCAAACGGGTGTGCCTTCATAGTAACAAGATATTAAGAGAATACTAACTTTCCTTCGGAAGAACAAGTATAGACCCTACTGAGCCTTGATACAAGTGAAGTCTGGTTTACCGATAGGTCTGCCTTACCGGTGAGATTGGTTTGCAGATTTTCATCTATCAAGTGGTCAATCGATCCAATTGGGTGATAATGGTACCTGTAAGGTTAAAGCCACTGGAACAATGTAAATAAAAACACTCATACGCGTGAAATGGGAAGCTGCAACTATTGAAGACGTATTTTATGTTCCTAAAATAGGCGAAAATCTTTTTTCGGTTGGTGTTGTAACGCCAGAGGCTTTCAAAGAGTATTTAAAAAAAAGTGTGACTATCAAAAAGAACAATCAAATGTTTGCATACGGTGCAAAACAAAGCAATGACCTTTTCAGAATGTTTTTCCAAGTTGAGAACTCATTTGTAAATCATAAAGAAGCTAACATCTTCACAACAAGTCTCAAAAGATGGCACGAACGTCTCGGTCATGTGAATAAAATATCGTTAAACCAGATGGTGAAACAGGGTTCTGTAGATGGGGTGACATTGAGTGACGTGAAAGATTTCTTCTTTGAGCACTGTCAGATTGGAAAATCTCACAAATTACCTTTCAAGAATACGGCTGACCGGTCAAATTATGAGCCAGGAGAATTTTTTCATTCGGATATGTGTGGACCAATGGAAGAGCCGTCTATCAAAGGTGTGAAATATTTTGTGAGTTTCAATTAAAATGCCTCAGGATACAGACATATATACTTTATTCAACACAAGGATAATGTTTTTTATATATTCAAGGAATTCGAAATGGTGGTGTCAAATAAGTTCGGGAGAACCATGAAATTGTTGCACACGAACAACGGCACAGAATATTGTAATCAAAATATGATAAAGTATTTGGTGTCAAAAGGTATTAAAATGGAAAAATCTGAGCCATACACACCCCAACAGAATGGAAAATCAGAACGTGAAAATCGAACAACTGTGGAAAGCGCTCGCACCATGTTGAGATCAAAATATTTTCCCCTTAAGCTTTGGGATTATGCAATAAACACCATTGTTTACTTTCTGAACTGAACAACGTACAAAAATAATATAAAGTTGGCACCATATGAAATCTGGAACTGAAATAAGCCAGATGTCTCTCACCTACCTGTCTTTGGGTCAATTGCATATATGACTATTCCAACCCAGCTGAGAAAGAAATTTGTTCCTAAGTCAAAGAGAGTAATAATGGTTGGATATGAGCATGACTCAACAAATAACATGGTCTACGATCCAATAGATAAAATGGTATATTTCACTCAAGATATCATATTCAATGAACAAGTTTCATATCGATTGTCAATTAAATTTGGTGATGATGAATATGTTTTGTAACAAAATAATTGAAGTAGTTGAAGAAGAAGAAGAAGAAGAAGAAATACAGAATATAAGTGACAATGAATCCCTAGACTTATATGATGAAGTCAAAGAATCAACTGACGAATAGGTTGTTAAGCCAGATAAAGTTCAAGTCAACCAACTAGGTCTCAGGGATCGTAAAAACATCAAACCATCGAAAAGATATGAAGTCCTTTTCACTGAGCACACTCCAAATTCATATCAAGAAGCTATAAATGGAGCTGACAAAATAAAGTGGTTGGAAGATGCATTCACATGAAAAAATGGAACTTAGCAAGTTACTAAAGAAGACCCAAATAAGACGTGATTGATTCAAAGTGGGTATTCAAGATTATGCGTGATAAAGATGGTGGAGTGATGTGATAAAAATCACGTCTTGTCACACTGGAATTTCAACAGAAAAAAGGTGTTGATTACACTGAGACATTTTTACCAGTCATCAGATATGATTCTATGCGAGTTTTCTTGGGTATGCTAACCCAAAACAAACTTTAACTCATTCGGTTTGACGTCAAGACAACTTTTCTACATGGATATTTGAAGGAGGAGCACTATATGGCGATTCCAGAGGGATTGATCGTCGATTGTGATAAAAGTGAAGTGATGTGTTAATTGAAAAAGTCATTATATGGTGTAAATCAGGCTGCTCGTTGTTGGAAAGAAAAGTTTACTCAGTTTTTACAAAAGTTCATTCTAATACCAAGTGAAGCTGAAAAATGTATTTATACTGGCATGGCTGATGGTATTATAGTATTTTAGTCTCGTTCGTTGATGATGGACACATAGCATCTGAATCAAAGTATTGTATTGTAAAAGAGTTTAATGATTCGTTTGAGATTATAATAGGGGATGCAAGTTGTTTTGTAGCCTACAAAATAAGAGAAAGATCTAATCAACAAAACAATGCAAATTCATCAAAGCGCTTGTGCAATAATGATTATTGAAATATATATAATCAATGAAGCACAAATTGTAAGCGTGCTTGCTGACCCACATGTAATATGTCCATTAGTTGACGAAAATGCAGTAATGAATATACAATATAGAGAGGCAGTAGGTCCTTTTATGTTCTTGTTTCCCCTCCAGAATTTGCGTTTTTTGTTAGTTCTGTGAGTAGATATCTAAGTAACCATGGTTTTGATCATTGGAATGCCGTGAAAAGTATCTTTAAGTATTTAAAAGGCACCCTAAATTTGGGTATAATGTACAAAAGGAGTGAGAGGGGATCCAGTCTGGAAGGCTACTCCGATGCTGATTATGGAATGGATCTAGAAACACGTCGTTCAACTACGCGCTATATTTTTGTATTTGTGAATGAGCCAGTTAGCTGGTCCTCCCAAAGGCAAAGGAGGGTCGCTACCAGTACAACCGAAGCTGAACATGTAGTAACAGCCTCCGCAGCAAAAGAAGCCATGTGACTGAGAATTAACGATATTGGATGTTCATGTATTGATGCAACTGTTATCCGTGTTGATAATCATGCTGTGATCCAATTGGTAAAGAATCTGGTCCACCACAAACGTACTAAACACATTGACATTAAATACAACTATATTCGTGAAAGAGTAAATGAGTGTGAAATTCTAAGTGAAATACCATACTTCAACGTGCTTATATATGTACGAAGCTATTGCCACGAGATAGTTTTTCCAACTTATGTGAAATATTGGGATTATTTACTAACAATGTAAAGCACTCAAGCAGCGAGAGTATTGAAGCAAGTATTTAAGCTTTCGTACTTACTAGTATGAGATGGTATGCGCATGCGCATGTAAACCCCCCCNCCCCCCCCCCCCCTTTACGCTTGTGTTTTTGTGAGTTTATGATTTGTTGCGTCTTGTTCTCTGTTCATGAACAAAAAGTACAGTTTATACAAACCAGTTTCTATACTTATAATAGCGTGGAACAATTATACGGGTTATTCCAGACAAATACAATTATATTTACCTCACGTTCCAAAATGTAATATAAATTCATAAATATCTTTAGAAAGGTGATTGAATAGATAATTTTTAATGTTTTCGCCTTAAAAATCGCTATAGAATAATATCACAAAGAAATTTTACTTTATTGGACTACGATTAAAAAATATATTTAGGAAAAATTGGGTTTTTGAATTTAGTGACTTTTAGACACGAGATCTTCAATTACAAATATTAATAAACAGTGATACTTTCTGAGCGCATAACCTGTTAGGATTAATAGGCCATGAAACGAAATCACACACGCATTGACATTGTATAGAATAGTGTATTTAATTAATGATTGACAGACACGTTTAGCCAGTAATCAGACTAACGAACGAATAATAGATACATATACAGGAAGAATAGAGGTAGTGTCAAGACCTGGTTAAAATATCATTCTTGTTTTTTTAGTTGGTGTCATGTACGTGTAACAGTCAAGTTGTGTGCAATGCGTGTGTTGTGTTAAATAAGAAGAGTGCGTTCTACATCTCAAACTAAAGTTTCAACAGGTAATGGGCCCAGTCACCCAACAACTGCACAAATATTTACGTAATATCCCGTAAAAACTGTTCGTTGGGTAATTCACAATTCTGTTTTGTGAATTCACGTTCGTATTTGGAAGCGACACCATTTCCCATTTTTAAGTTCGCGCTATTCTCAAACAGCCATGTGACATGTGTTTGAAATTATGATTCACGAGACCAAAGTAAAAATAATGACTGAAAAATTTGACGAGGCACACGTAAATATGTTTGGCGGAAATAATTATCACCAATGGAAATTTCAGATGAAATGTGACTTAAAGGCAAAAGGAGTATTTGATGTTGCAAAAGGTACCTTAGGAAAGCCAGCAATAGACAAAGATAAGGAACTATAAAAGTGGAACAAAGACGACGCAATCGCTATGTTTAGACTCACTACAGCAATAGAACTATCACAGATCACATTAGTTGAAAATTGTGACTCGTCTAAAAAAATTCTAGAGAAATTAGAACCTATATTTGAGGAAAAATATAAAATGAACAAAATGCTAGTTCACGAGCGCTTTCATCAGTACAAAATGGATGCCAGTGACTACATTGCTCAGCATATTGCCAAGATCAAAAATATCGTGTGACAAGTGAGAGAGACTTGTGAACAACTCAGTAATGTTACTGTAATGACTAAAATTCTTGATAGTATAACTCATAAATTTCGAAACTTCAGACATGCTTGGTTTTCACTAGATGAGGTTAGACAGACGATTCCATATATGACGGCACGTTTGTTGGATGAAGAGGCCAGTCTTAAATCAAGTGAACAGTCGGAAAGTACATTTTTAACTTCTACAAAGTTGAAAAGAGATTTTTAAAAGTTCAGTAGTTCCCACAAGTTTAATCAAAAATAAAATAATAGATCAGGAAAACCAAGGGTAACGTGCTATATTTGCCAAAGGAAAGAACATTTTGCAAGTGACTATTGTGCACCTAAGAAACCCCGAGGAAACACTCACAGTGACCGTTCCCAACAGGGTCACTTCTCAGCATTCAGTGCAGAGCAGCAGGCTGTTATGCAAATGTTATCAGTAACCACGGAAGATAAATGGACAATGGACAGTGGCACCTCTGCACACAATACTAATCGTCGGGATTATTTTTACAAATTTTAAGATACTGTTTATAATAAGAGTGTTGTTCTTGGAAACAATCAAGGTCTTTCTTTGAGGGGAAGGGAAACCATTAAAATAAAATAAATAGTTTATCAAATGTAATTGGTGTGACTTAATCATCACGAATGTGTTGTACTAAGAAAAAGTATTTTCTCCGAAGGTGTAATAACTGGAAAAAGAATTAAGATCCTTAAGTAAGATAGATATGCAGAAGTTTAGGAAGATGATGAGCTAGTAGCAAGTGTGGCTCGTGAAACCAACCATCTGTATCGGATGTCATTCCGTACAGCGATCTCACATCAAGAAGTAGGCCTAAATTTGACTGTGAGTGGTAGTATAAAATTGTGATACGAGAGACTTGGACACATAAATAAGAGAACACTAAGTGAAATGGTCACCAAAGGTTTTGTTGAAGGTGTACCGTCGTACCTCGGTCCAAAGGAATAAACTACAAGGCAAAGATATAAACTCACCATGGTTGTCCTATTTGACCAGCTACGCAACACGCCCAACACCGCTGGTCCCACTCATCCACACGTCAACACTCCGAGTTTTATACTAAGCTTTATGACTGCGTTCTCAAGGCTCGCTGCCAGGAGGCGCTAGCATCAGCGGAACCAGGGAAAAGGTTCCATGGAGATGGAGATTTATGGAATGGCCTATGCGGCTTCTCCTATGTTCTCCATCCAACCAGTGCTTGTGTTCCCCCCACGTGATTCCTAAACTCCCGCCCTCTGGGGATACCATATAAAATGTCGTTCGGCCAAGTGAAGAGCACTCTTGGAATTTGTTCGGTTTGAATTTGATGGGTAGCATCGAGTCACGAGGCATTAAGAGAATTTAAGCTAAATTCCGTTTATGCTTAAAATTATTATGCTTATATTTATTTTTCAAAATTCTTTTTGGACACATTATTCTAAATTTTACCAACACTTTTTGTTAAGATGCTTCGTTGGAAGACTTGATAGGATATAATGATATTTTTTTAAAGACTTTAATATGGAAATATACTCAAACTTTCATTTACCTGTTTGATTATATTTAATGAGAATATGTTTCCAAATACTTTAATCTGGAAATATACTCTTAAACTTTCATTTTCTTGTGTGAGAATAGTTTTCCAAAGACTCTAATATGTAGATATACTTAAGTACGAACTTTATTATAAGTCAAGATTTGTTTGGGTACAGGTCAACTCATCGACAAAAAAAAGTAGTCGACACGAGAGGTTAAAGTCATCGACAGGCAGAAGCAGCGTGATGCAAGTGGTCAACACGAGTAGGACCGTGTCATCGACACTCAACCCATTGACAGATATTTTTAAGGATGGTTGTGTCAAATCATTGACATTACCAAGACCAACTCATCGAAAAGCTCCAGTATAGGAGGGTCAAGTCATCAACAGTCAACCCATGTAGGTGGACCAACTGGTCGACACGACTTGGACCAAATCATCGACAAACTCCAGTATAGGAGGGTCAAGTCATCGCCAGTCAAACCATATAGGTGTATCAAGTGGTCTACACGACTTGTACCAACTAATTGAGAAGCTCCGCTATAGGAGGTTCAAATCATAGATACTACTGGGACCAACTCGTCGACAAGCTCAGGTATAGGAGGGCCAAGTCATCGACACGATAATAATGCATCCTATCAAGAACTATTTTGTAATATAATATAGTATATAAATAAATTAATTAAAAGTGGGTTGGTGCAGTATAAATTGTACACAATATATAGCCATCAAGAACACAATAATACAAATTGGTTGTCAAGGTAATTCCATAACCAGATACAATTAATACAGAATTGGTTGTAGAATTTAATTTTTTTTCTGTCTTGATCGCTAAATTAACTATTATTATTATTAGCACCGCGTCTTACTAACGATTCAGGTTGTACGCACTAAATCAACTAAATACAAAGAGTAATTTATAGAATACATTTTAATATCAGGTAAACTATATTGTGTGTTTGTTGTTTTGCTGGCTATTGACATTAGTGGACAAATTGTGTTTCTTTATCAAATAAAAATTTCAGATAGGTAACGTTTAAGATCTTGATTTGATTCTATCTTATATTTACATATAAAATATTATTAATTCATACAAATAGATTAATTCTCCCACTAAAAAGTAGCTTAAAATACAGAGTAGACAGGAAATTAATCAAATAAAATCTCATTTACATAGTAAATTTACATACATACAATGTAAATTTAAACACGCTTCGGTGGCTTCATGGCTTAAGGCATCACTTTTGCAAAAGATTGAATTGCTGATTTTGTGGAGGTCAGGGTTCGAATCGGGTGTACTGAGGGTGGTTTTTCCTAAATGGTTTCCCACTATCTGTCTCTAAGCAAATGCGGGTGCTTTTCTTTAAATTTAATTTCCACATATTTTTAGTCAAACCTAAGGGTGTGCACTTTAGTAGAAATTTTTAAAAACAAATATAGCTTTAGACTGCGTGACTACTGGTAAGTGCATCATTAAACTCCATTAACCTTTTTTTATCACCACGTCTTAATACCCGTTCAATTTGTGCGCCTATGTACTAATTACGCTAATAAGTTAAGGATTTGGAAGGTTGAATTTAGAGGAAGTGCACCCGCTTTTGCGTGGAGTGAGAGTAGAACACCATTTAGGAAAGAGCACCCTCAGTGCACCCGACTGGGTTTGAATCACGGTCATCCCGTCTTCGAGGCCAGTCTAACACGTGAATAGCGCGTTGGGAAATCTTTAGGGTGTTTACATCCATAGTGAGTCTTACACATTATACAATGTGATTGCCTATTCAGGTAGCTACAGAACCAAGAAACATAGAAAACGTAAACTTGGTTTTAATACACATATTGTGAGCCTGAAGTATTAAACTGTGTGATTTCTGGCGTGAAAGGATGCCAAATTAAGAACGACGAAACTCTTTAACCCTTTACAAATATTGGGTGATTTTTTAATTCGTATCCAAATAATATATAAAAATTAGGTGCTTTTCATTTGTTTATTTGTTGCTCAATCACACCCGAAACACTATACCGATTGTGTTAAATTTCATATGGATATAACTGGGACGTCCGGTTAACATCTAGATTAAATTTTATTAAAAATTGTGAATGTGGGGAATGCCAGGCCTCCACCACGGTTCGGATCCCACGTTAAACTGTAAGTCCTCCATTTCATCTCACAATCACCCTACCATTACACATTAGCGTAAGTGCGCATAGCCCGAACGGGTAGTAAGACGCGGTACTACTACTAATAATAATAATAATAATAACAATAATAATAATAATAAATTACTATAAACTAGCAGGTTGCCCACTCTTCACACGGTCGAGCAGCACCAAAACTATAACATATTAGAAAGTTAAACATGCGTCTGTCAACTTTTTGATAGTTTCATCAGTGGCGACTCGTAGCTAAAACTAGTGGGGGTGCTATTCCAGAATTTTTTTAGCCTTTGTTTTAAAATTGTGTAAAAGGACAAAAACACATGTTTAAAAAGAAAATTTATTCAAGAACTTGATAAAATCTTAACAAAAAATCCAAACAATGAAATCCATTCTTCTTGTTTTAATTTGCGCAAAAAGTTAAATAATTTTCTCCTTGATCTCTGGATGACAATTGAGGAAATTTTTCTCCATTGAAAGTACTGCAAGCGCATTTAGTCTTTCTGTTAAATAAAAGAAACGAAAAACAAAATGAATCAAATAGAATAGCTGGAAGCAGAATAATAATCTAATTCTACACTCTTCTACACTTTATCATATTAAAGAATATGGTGCACGATTTTTAAGCACAACACACGCTGAGTAAAACAATACTTCCTTCCACCATCACGCCAGAGCCGGCATTGCGAGAGCAACAGTGCTTTCTCTACCTGGCAGTCCCACCTCCCTCCCTACCCCCTCCTATGTGCGCATGGGCACAACAGTCAAACACCACTCCACTGGCACTGTGAAGCGCACAGTTCCATACAAAGATTTTTGTATATTTTTCATAAACTGGGGGATGGCTACTGAAGTACTGACATTAAGCTTAAGGAATATATATTGTACTAAAAAAATAAAGAAAGAATGAAAGAAAAAAGGACTCTTTATATTAAATGTTATCGATAATATTAAGTGGAAAGAGGGGATGCTGCAGTTCCGCAGTGCCTATACACGAACCGCCACTGAGTATCTCATTGTAAAATCCTGAGCTAGCTATGGCAATCTCAAACCAAACATGGAAATTAAAAAAGGAAAATAAAATATATGTATGAAACTAAATATTACCCAGCCTGAGTTTACAAAAAGAGGCAATTCATAACTGCGCGATATTGACCTTAGAACTATCATCAAATAAGATAAATGAACTAATATACATTGTTAAATAAATATTTTGGAAATAAATAACATTACTCTTCACCAAAGATCATAAATAAAAAATATACTCTTTTACAGAAACATAATGATTAATAGGCATTACGGTTTTTTAAAGAGAATCAAAGCTCACCAAGCAATGTCTCCAGAGCTAGTTAATTTTAACTGGTGTACCGCCGCTATCTCCGCTAATTTATCCTTCAACATTTAACTTTGGTATAACAATGCTAGTAGACCCCTTTAAGATTATATCGAGTTTTTTATTCGTTTGTTTTTAGATTTTTTCTTCTGCCTTGACTAAATTCAAATGTACTACCATATCGAGAGTTTTTTTTATTTATTGATCATAGATTATACTGCCCCAACCAGATTTTAATTAATTTAAATACTATATCAGTCCAATTTTAAAATTCCAGCTTTGAGGTGCACATATTTATGCACAAGAGGTACTTTCGGGAAATTTCAGACCCCTGCGAGTGATATATCCTGCAATGCCCATTACACACACACACACACACACTCTCTCTCTCTCTCTCACACACACACACACACACACACACACACACACATAAACTCTTTATTTATTTATAAATTATATTATGTTATTACAAAATAGTTATTGATAGAATGTATTTTTATCGTGTCGATGACTTGACCCTAATATACCTGAGCTTGTCGACGAGTTGGTCCAAGTAATGTGGATGACTTGAACCTCCTATACTGGAGCTGGTCGATGAGTTGGTCCAAGTCGTGTTGATGACTTGACCCACCTAGCCTTGAAAATGTGTGTTTACATTTTGTCGACGGGTCGGGTGTTGATGACGTGGCCCTAGAGGTGTCGACCACTTGACCCACTCAGTCATCACAATATTTGTTTAATTTTGCCGATGGGTTTACGTTCGATGACTTGACCCTCCTATACTGGAGCTTGTCGATGAGTTGGTACGAGTCATGTCGATGACTTGACACACTTAACCTTTAAATTTTGTTTACAGCTTGTCGATGAGTATTTTGTCGACGAGTTTGTATGCTGCCGATTTGTTTAGGCTAAATCAAATTAAAACTTCATCATTGCTAGTTATATTATTCTATTAGTCATATTATTTGAATTGGGACGTTACATGCACTTATTATTTGCCACTTAGGCTCTTAAATTAACATTATTTTGTCGATGTAAGTTCCCGAAATTTATGAAAACTTTAAAAAATTCTCGTTATGTCCGAGACTTGTTGAGAGATATACTTTTTATTTTGAAGGTATCATGCACATATAGCTTGGTTTATGCCATATGATAATAGTGCATCTGGAGTTTGTGTTAACCATGGGTTTCTCTCAAATTAGTAGGATTTTATTCTTTGATTATATGTAGGCTACCTGTTATCGCTTTTGGTCCCTGGGCAACTAATTTATTTGTGAATTAATATTTGTTTAGTGTATTCATAATATTTATTACCTTCAAATATATCTGTGCAGATAACTTCAACTTAATTAAGCAAACTTTCAACGCATAGTTTATATAGCTATCACACGGAACTTAAATTTAAGTTTAAAGTAAAACTTAAATACTAGCTTATGCGTACTTGNATATATATATATATATATATATATATATACAGTGATCTCTATATTGTACTGGATGTACATAAACATACACATTGCCGAGGATCAAAGCGTGAAACTCAAGTTTATCGTCTGCTTCATTGTGGGGGGACAGATTTAACGATCTCTTTCAATGTTCTTATGTTAAAACATGTCTCTGATGAATAAAAGTATTATTATTTAAAAATAGTGAAGTATTATACCACACTGTCCTGAAGAAACATTTACATTAAAGGATATACCGGCGGTTCTAAAACTGTGGCACGCGTACCCCCAGGGGTACGCGAGCAGCTCTCAAGGGAAAGTTGGCAAAATAACAAGGGACTTATGGAAACCCATAATTGTTGGCAGTTACCGTTATATGGTCATGTTCATCCCTCTTTTTTTCCCCTATTTGCTCGGATGGAGACCAATTTATGATAATTTAAAACCCTCTCCTTGACATGACACCTTCTACATTGACAGTTTATGATACCTTTCTCAACAACATATCTCCGTGAGAGTGGTTTTTCATCCATGGTGTACCTAGAAATAAGTACCGCAATAGGCTAAATTTGGAGCCGGTACTCCGCTTTAAAGTTAAAACTGGATAACCAGACATCAAACAGTTGCGCCAAGCCATTCAGTCACACCTCTCCCACTGAAAAACTTTGGAATTCCTAATATATCACCTCCAGAATTACAGTTAGAAATTTTGGTTTGAAAATATTGGGTTAAGGTTTATTTTTTCTTTATTTTTGAACAAATTTGAGAAGAAAATGTATAAAAATTTTCTACAAAATTTTTACAGTAAAATCATGTATTTTTAACTGATCATAACGATTTTAAACCTGTCATTTGAATTATTTTTTAATCTTTGGGGTACATCAAACTTTTAGTCATGGTCAAGGAGTACACTCTAAAACAAATTTGAGAACTGCTGGGATATAAATTCAATTTTACAGGTAATACTGTAAAAATAAGATTAAAATCTATAATATATTTAAATATGTAGTTATCATCCATGTTTTTTAAAATTATTACTATTATTATTATTTAGCACCGCGTCTTACTACTCATTCGGGTTATACGCTCTAAGTACTAATTACGCTAATAGATTAGGAATTGGGAAGGTGGAATTAGAGGAAGTGAACCCGCATTTACGTTGAGGGAGAGTGGAAAACCATTTAGGAAATCACCCCAGTTCACCCGACCGATATTCGAACCTCAATCTCTCCGTCCTCAGCAGTCGAGCTCAACACGACTAGCGCATTAACCAACTACGCCAGCGAGGCGGGTTATCATCCATTGTGTTTACAGTCTTATATTTACACTTATATTTAAAGTTGGCTTTTAGTTTGTAAATTGGTTTCAGAAACCATATTCTATTGAAAGTTTGATAAATATAATAAATAAGGTATCTTAAAAACCGGATTACATTTGTTTGAATGACAAAATGTGTGTAGTCGCCATACGTTCAAACTATCACTTAGGTTATAGGCTTAAGAAAGTACTGTTATATTACCAATTTTAAAAAAAAGTTTGCTCATATCTTGTATATTGCTTTCATAAACCATATTATGTTGAAAGTTCGATAACTCTAATAAAACAAGTTAGCTAAAAACTGTTTTACAGTTGTTTGAATGTCATACTTTGTTTAGAAGTTTTACGTTCAAATGATAATTTAGGTTATAGGTTTGTAGGAAGTACGATATCTACTAAACCCTGATTTTAGTAAGAATCCCAATTTGTAAGGATTTATTTCGTATCAGAATACTATCATATATATAATATTTTCCTAGGACAAACAGCCATTTATTTCGGAGGTAGTAATTTCCTTCTTGAAGGTCTTTTTCACTACCTAAACACCTTAGTATAGGGTAGGATTCTGGTATGAGATAAAATCTTCCAAATAAGCTTCCTTCAAAAATCATCATATTTATTAGGCTACATCACTTATTTAAAGGAAAACCTCATCAGTTTCAAACTTTGTTATGCTCTTCAAAGCTTTTACTAACTCATTTATTTAATTTAACAAATCACACATTGATGTATCTCATATATTCAATCCAATTAATGAACGATGTCAAAATGCCAGATGGCTTTATATGGGTACAAGAGAGATAAATTTACCTGAAAGTTTCTTTCTCTCTTACATAATGATATGTAGACGATAGCTCGAAAATTTCAGTCACAGTTGTCCATCCAGTTATATTATAGAGATCAATGATAGAAAACTGATTCCTTTTCTATTTTAAATACGTTCTTTTTCTTCCTTTGTCTTTCTATGACTTCCTTGTTTTTGCCAAAGTCTAATAAATTCTATGTGCTATTATTGTCAATATATTTTATTTAGCTTAAATTTGGGAGTGCTTTTCATATAACTTTTTTTTAACTGGTGCAGATATAGATGAACATATTTTACTTAATTGTTTATTTATCTCTCTCCAGGTATGTGGCGCTAAAGCAATGATAGTTTTAAAGTTGTATGAAGTTCCTATCTTTGTTTTGATCTTAGTATTCTGCCCAAGAACCAAGATAAAATAATTTTAGATTAGTTTTCAGAGTAATCTAATGCACTTTACAATATAATTTGGATCTTTAATGGTGAGTCCAGTTTAGATAAAAGTTTAAGGGAGGGGTTTTGGTTTTCCAATTAAATTAATTTAAAAGACACGTTGTGTTATAACTTATACACTACACATTTAGAATAAATCTCAACCACATATTTTAGGGTGGGTTTATATTGATAAATAACTCATAACTAATAGTGAATACTCCATAGCGTACAGTGCTCAATTCATAATGAAAATACATTAATTTATTATGAAACTTTGTGATTAAAATTTTACTTAAATTTCTTTGTTTTTACTACTAGAAATTGGCCTAACCCCTCTTCCAGATAAGGTGTTTGAAGGTGATAGGACATACATTATCGGCAATATAAGAATACTTTTATATGTTATATGAATTTATTGTTGAAGACTTTTTTAGTATTATTATAACACACTCAAGTAGATGACAAATCGAATTTAATAGATGTACAATCTTAACAAAACTCACTAAAATCAAAAATCACAAGTGAAACTGAGAAACGTAAATATTGACTATGTGTACATAGCTTATGAGGTCTGCATCATAATGTTGACCCATGATAATTTCCTGTTGTTGATGTCATATGACAGATTTTCCCGGCTGACCTGGTATCAATGTTTATGACCAGAGAGTTTTTGCATTCCTGATATTGCAGCTATCTATGAGTGTTTATAACTGAGACATTAGGAACCAGACCTCTCTTTGGAAACACTTTCTTTGACCAAACTGAATAGCCTGGTATCAACCAATGAGCTGAGAATTGACACACCAATTTCAAAATAACATCACTCCTTATTTTAGATCTAAACAAGTACAACTTTGACATTCAAACAGCCAAAGCTATTATTTATGCATTTAGTAAGGATTACTCCATCTAGATGATATTCTGAAAATTGAAAAATTATACCTGAACACGGGAATTGAAACTGGGACCTTTGGCTTAGTACGCCAATGCTCTAACCACTGAGTTATCCAGGAATTGTCCCGTGCCCAAGGTCATTCTTCACTCATATTTTAAAGTACAGAGTATGATGTACGTGCGGAAATTGTCGGCTACAAATGTGTTATAATAATTGTTCAAGTGGCAGCATTAAGCCAACTACTGAGTCGAAAGTGGCTGCATTATCTGATAGCTCGTGATCTTAATAAAATCACACACTTTGTTGTCAATGGATTTTAACAGATGTAAACTAAAATAGACAGACATTACTATCAATAAATATATAACAGGTAGCGTTTATTAGCAATAGCCCTAACAGATGCTAAAAAAAAATTTAGTGTTTATTACAGATAATTAAAAACAAAAAATAGGTTTGTCATATCATAGCATTTAATTCTACTATACTTATAGCCTCCATATTATTTTGTGCTAAATAAAAACAACATTGTGTACTTAATTTATATAAGTGAAAGGTAGGTATTTAAAAACAGTCAAGTTAACTTATGGATAAAAGAAATAGTGTTGTGATCTAGCCCTATTTACATATTAAGTTTACTGTTGGTAACAAATAAAATGACAGAATATCAGGAAAATGGTAGAGCACAAACAAAAGCAAAAATACCAACACATATTTACACACACTTCAATATTTCAATGCTATTATAACATCTTCCTCAGGAAGTAGTAGTAGACTGTTATAATGTTTCGTTATAAACATTGAGGGAGATAGGGGTTTGCTGAACCTGGATGCATACGAATAACATGAATTCAATGATGGCCTGAAGGCCCATTTATTTTCAGAGAATAGGATAAGTCCCATAGGGAATACAATACAATATCAAGAGGTTGTGTACCATGCGTAATAGTAATATAAGTTCTTAACAATTCAAAACAATATTAATAGAAAGCGATCAAATCGCATTTAACTAATTAGGACATATTTATATCGTTAGATAATGTTATCAGTCCACATATAAACATAGCAAATTATAGTGAACAACACACAATATAGTAAGCTAGAATGAACACAACCTTTCATCTATATCTATGGACTAAGCCGTTCCAAAGATTATTCTAAAAGGAACATAATAAGCCCGTCTTGAAAGTGTATACTTATAACATAACCATATTTATAAAACATACTTATATAATGCAACTAATAAAGTTTTGCTCATAACAATACTCCTAGATCTATAGTTGATCATAAACAAAATTATTCCCAATCCACAATCCGTGAGGCGGGGGTCACTATGACATGAAACTGATTAATTTCTTTATACTCTATCAGCTTAACAGTATATTCCTGACATTACAAAAATACCTAATGTATATACCCAACAATACTAAATATCCCATGTTATGGCTTACAACCATATTACGTTGTTTTCCTAAACAAAGCCTGATAGAAATAAAATAAAAAGTCAAAAGAATAACAAAGTTTAAGCCCTACATAATTTCCACTGGATTTAAGCTTCCTAGTTTTTCATAAAAAATATATATAAAAAAAACTTCTCTAAAATTACCATCACTTATATGACGCTAAGTTCCTATCAGCATCAAAGAGTGAAGTTCTTTTCTGGGTACTAGCTTATATCCCAGTTTGAAAAGTGGGGAAAATAGGTAGAGAGAAGTCACATGACCAATGGCGTCATTCACAGCAAGTCAGAAGTAGCCCTCTCACTGACGGCTGCATACAGCATTGTGAGGATAACCATGAGAGGGTAGGGAGACACGTGATGGCACTTCTCGCTCTTTTCCCCCAAGCTTGGCACCTGCACAGTGTCTTGAACTTGGGGGATACTGTACGAGTGTACAGGGGTCACATGCCACTCGGTGACCTAGTTTTGGTTTTCTTGATGCGAGTTCATCAGTTGTTTGTGATGAAATGTGTGTGGAGTGTCCTTAGTTGGGGTGCTGACTTCCTGGTAAAATTGGGTAAGTGATGTTCACTCTTTTAAGGTGGTTGAGGTTGGGGGCTATGTTATTTATAGCTACTACCCCAATTTCCATCTTTGTTTATGAAAAACAACTCAAAGTTGTTTTCGTGCTCCACTTTGTCCAGAACCATTTGGTCGATATCGTAATACCCGATACCCAAGACATAACCAAGTCATTTGTGAAAACCTGCCTATAATTTATCATAGGAATTAAATTGTTTTAGTTTTTATCAATTCTTGGGATGTTACATCATTTCCCATTAGTAGGCCTAGATTTTTAAGATTCTTTCAAACAAGATAAAAAGATAGTGGGGTCTTGTTTGAAATTGTTGGGTTTGCTCTGTAAAAAGGTAAAATGTGGTTGTTGTAAGTAGACGATTATTGCACGTTCATAAAAACCATTATTTTTAATAAAATTGAAGGTGTATTAAGTGTTTGCAAGTGAGACACATATGACCTACAGTTATTCTGTGACTTAGGGGGGCTACTTTTTTTTAAATTTATTTTATTTACTACTCATTCCACCCTCTTTTCACTAAGTAATATACACAATAAAATATTAGTAATATGTTTGGAAATAGTAAAAGTGTCATAGGTGACTAAATACACAATATTGTAAATATCGTCCCCATTATGAATATTAGGCTGGACTTGCTTCTCTATAACAGAATAAACAAGATATTGCATAAGAGATAATTTTTACAGTATTTTTGATATGAAGTTTTGCTTCAATATGTTGGGCAAAGAAATTTGGTTGTTATATAAATGCAATGGTAATTTAAATGTCACATTCATTGTTCTTCCCCCTTCTAATAAAGTAGCGGCTATATCTGATGAAACTAGTGTAAAGACAACACATCCCTCAAACCTGAGCTTAGCCAAGAATAAATTAACTATAAAATATTTCTATTACCTTCAGGTGCATCTTAAAAGAACACTTACTTTTCATACTGGATTTCAAACACACACTAATACCCTTATGTATGTAATGGTAAGTTTGTTATGTATTAAGGATTGGAAGATTAAATTTTAGAGGAAGTGTGCCCACATTTTTGTGGAGGGAAAGTGGAAAACCATTTGACTGGGATCAAACCTCTATCTACCAGTCTTCGGCAATCTAGTCTATTGCGAGAGTAGTGCCTTAGACCATGCAGCCAATGATAGGGGTACTTACAAATCGTAGTGTATAAGAAGACCAAAATCTGTTTCTTGACCCAAATAGACCTTACAATTTTAGTTGAGTTAACTATAACCTGCATTAAAGTCCAAATTATTTACCGATTTATCTCTTCTGATTCTATTTTCAATATCCTCCAACATGCTTTCCCTGTGGGTGAGCCAAAGTGCAAGAGGATCTTTAATGTGAGAAATATTGATATGGTGGAGATGTCTGAGTGAGAAAGTATTATTATTATTATTATTATTATTATTATTATTATTATTATTAGCACCACGTCTTACTACCCGTTCGGGTTGTACGCACTTACGCNTTCGGGTTATACGCACTTACGCTAATGTGTAATGGTAGGGTGATTGTGAGATGAAATGGAGGACCTACAGTTTAACGTGGAATCCGAACCACGGTGGAGGCCTGGCATTCCCCACATTCACAAGATGTCTTGTCAGAGGTGAAGGAAGGGTTTGGTAATCGGATAGTGAGAAAGTAGAATGACACAAAGCTGCTTTTGCTGAACTACTGCTTCAGTGTGAGTTCCTCTAGGAGTCCCAGTAGGTTGCAAACTAATTAGTAGGATGTGTGGGTTATGTGGTTCACAGTGTAAGTGTTAAAATAAATCTGGACCTTTGATGACCTTGAGCTGCATTCTCAATTAATAATAATAATAATAATAATAATAATATTTAGCACCACATCTTACTACCCGTTAGGGTTATATGCTTTAAGTACTAATTACGCTAATGGATTAGGAATTGGGAAGGTTGAATTAGAGGAAGTGAACCCGCTTTTGCGTGGAGGGGGAGTGGAAAACCATTTAGGAAAAACCACCCCCAGTTCACCCCTCAACAATTAATAACACACTGTGTCAGGTATATGATATGTACCCGGCTGAGGCCACCATTCTTCATTACTCTGGGGAGTCCCTTACCAAAACACCTTGATTTCGGCACTGGAATTCCTTAATTTAAAAAAAGCATTATATGAAGTAACCTCATTGTAAAAAAACGTCTTTGCAAAGGGATCTTCAGCGCACAATTTGAAGAAGTTTTATAATGATGTGTTTGATGGGTTGCTAGTGATGTCAGTAAAGTGTCATAAAATGTACACATTGTCCATTTTTGAGACAGACAGCTAATGCATAACACTATAAATAATCCCAACTGAAATTTATCCACCTCATTGGTCAAGTTAATACTAAACATCACATGATCACTGCCCCTATTGATCTACTTACATACATAATTAATGGCTTTTGATGAAACTGCACAGCTCCACATTAATATGGAAATCAACACCCTCAACAGAACGAGGTTTTGTGGGAACATCCAATGATTGTCTTTCTTCAACTCTCGATAATGGGGTGCTGTCTACAGTAATTGGGACATTCATTATGCCTGTTGACATAGCTCTTTTAAAGCTCTTTGGATGATGTTTGCTATACTCAAGGTTGAGATTGTCAAATTAAAAGTGATTAAAGCTTTTACATTATATTAATACATTGTAGCCTACATTGTAAGTTGTTACGTATCATGCTAAAAATCATTACTGTACTGGTAAGAATAATGTTTACTACAATAATACTAACAAAAATCTGTAGATCCTATAGTAATATTAATAAATAATCAAGTGACAAGTATCCTTAAATGTTTCCAGCATCGGTGGTCATGTGGTATAAATGTAAAGACTCGTTTAATCTGGTATACCAGTAACAGGGAGGTGAGGGTTTGAATGCTGGCTGGATGAACTAAAGGTTTTTTTAATAATCGTTTTACTGCTCTTCCTCCATGAAAATCAGGATATGTTTTTACCAAGATTCTAACTTTCTCATATCTACCAAATTAGTTTAACTAACACTTATTCATTATTACCCAAACTGATAGGGAGACATTATGGTAAAAAATCTAACAGTGTTAATTTTGGTAACTGTTAGTTTTTTTTTTAATATCATCAATAACAGGATGCAATCAAGCAATACTCAAGCCTGCTATCTTCCTAGACCTATAACATTTGATAAAATTAATGGACTACAACCAAATTGGAAACAGAGGCAATTATTAAAACACCTTTACTAAAATAATTTAAAAAACCTTTCCAGCGGTATCATTCATTAGCATTGTGTATCTATAATATGAATAAATAAACAATTTTTCCTAGTTTTTATAGGAACAAATTAACAAAGATCTCAGTTCCACTTGCCAAAGTTGGGGGATGTTATTTAAGCTATACTAAGCTTTAATTAAATAAGATCAAATTGTTCTTTGCTTTGAAAATGATAATTTACCCCAATATAAATGGAAGGAAATTAATATAGGTAGTCAAAGAGATTTATATAATGTACACCAAGGTTGTTTAAAAATCGGCTAGCTTGAAATAATATTCTGGGTATTCCTGGCACAGGTAACATAGGCCACACAAACCAATCATTCATAGTGATTATGTTATTTTGTTTCGGTCACTTGGATATAATCACATCAAAGTTAAAAGATGTTCCCAATCTGGACATTACTGTAGTGGTTTGTCACTACATGCAAGCCTAAAAATCCTTTTATTTGACTACCACATCTTACTACTCATTTGGGTTGTATATATATGCACTACTGTACTAATTACACCAATGTGTTGGGTATGAGGAAGGTTAAATTTAAAGGAGGGGCACCTGCATTTGTGTGGAGGGATAGCGGAAATCAATTAGGAAAACATGTTTTTTCCTGAGAATTGAATTGGGCTATTATCAGATATTTAGGCTTGTACACATTTTAGTGAAACATTTTCCTTTTTTTCAGATTATGAAACCAAATACAAAATAAAATAAATAATGAGTTTAAATTTTGGCAAGTTTTTTTCGAGGAGGCGGCAAACTTCTGATGGGCCTTCAGAAATTGGACCTCCTACAAATGTTCATCATCAATATCATGTTCGTAGAAACCAAGAAACTGGTCAACTAGAAGGACTACCAGAGTCATGGAAAAGACTTATAAATACTCAAATTAGGTAATATTTTTGAATTACTTGTTGAGCTTAAGTAAACAATATATTAGAAAAATATATTCTGTGTTATAGCATCCATAATATTCTTACTAACCCCTTAACTAAGTATCATTTTGCTATGCATTACCTCGGTGGTCTTGGGGTAAAGTGCTTGCCTCAGGACTTGATGTTTGTGGGTTCAAACCCAGCCTGAGTTGACGGATTTTTCTTGAGCAATAAAAATCCATATTACAAATTCCTTTGGAGGTAAAGTAAAGCCATAGGTCCTATGTCTGTTGTGGCATGTATACAAACTCTGAAGGTCTCTACACGCTCTAAAATTAAAAATGCTACAAGTTGAGTACATTTTAAAAAAAGTTGTAGAAAATATATTCTTTTTATATTTTTTAAAAGAGCAAAAATCATGAATATTTTTATTAACTTACATAAAACCTTATTACTCCTTCCTTTAGGTCTCTCCAGCCATTTATCAATCTGGAATAGGCTTAATTTTAAATAGATTTGGGTTTGGTTAATTTTTGCTGTCAAATTTGCCATTATCAAAATGCAAAACTTAAAAAGGAGATGGATGCTATCATCATTTAAAAAATTAGGGGTGAATTAATTTTTTTTCTTAGAAAAATTGTGCATTGTTTGGTGTTGGTTCATTACCATGTAATATTAGAAGTCCATTTAAACACTTAATCTCTCCAACATTTGTCTACTCCTACTCATGGTCTTTACTTTTAAATCACAACCAACCTTTTCCTCGTTTGTTATAAATGCCCTGCTTAGTATACAAATAGGGTTGATCATCAATAAACTTTGTCATTTCGTCAGGAAACGAATAGTCAAACAATTCTAAAGTATCTGGATTTCCACATATGCATAAATACCTGAATTTCCTTTTTAAGGAAACCTGTTTGTGAAAAGATGTCTCTCACTTGCCAATTGTGTTGCTCTTATTCTGGAATTATTTATTCTTCACTTCAGACACACCATAACCAAAATCAATCATTAGACTAACATCATCACATTCAATTCTGTTGGATTTAATGAGAATGGATTATCTCAATGTCTATGTTTTAACTCTTGGTTGCTTTTTATTTTTATAACATCAAGTGGAAGCCACAATGAAAAAATGCAGTTCAACTATTGAATTTGAAATAGATTTAGCCACTGTATAATATTTAAAGTTACAAAAATTGTTCGAAATATACCCAACAAATGGAGGTAGACATTAAACTATCGGTTTGTTAGAGGTTTAAAATCATTTGACACAACCAGCAAATAACATTTAATAAAAGCTTGATGTTCAAAAGCGGTTAACAAGACCTGTGAAAAGTTACATTGATGCTTGAAATTAATTCATGCTGCTAAGAGATTAAAACATATTTTACACATTTGGGATTTAGGGGACACACAATAAATTGACTTAATATTTTTTCTTCCTTTGAATTAGTTACAGTAGTTGACTTTCTATTCGGTACTAAAACACAAGTGACAAATGTGCTGTTGGCTAAATTCATTATTTATAAACACACACCCTTATGATACCAGTACTCGACAGTTGACTACTCTTCATGTGAAAAAGCGAGGGTGTTGCGCTCTACACTCTCCAGTGTTGTGAACCTTGGGAGTTAACTTAGACTGCAATGTGTAACTGCTTTAAAACTTACAGTTGTGTGAAATTATTATTACTATTCCACATAATTTGACTGGTGGTATTTGTGCAATATAATCGCTACAACCATAACAGAAAATGTTCATACTTATCTGATGTAAATAAAACACATTTTAAAATATTGAATTGTGTATTTATTATGTATGATAAAATTACTATATTACACGTATAAAGGTCCAGTTCAATTTGTTTAAATTAATTTTAGAATAGAAGCAGGCAATGTGAAAACATATTTTTATATAAAGGTTAAATAAAACACTTATTAATAAACTCGTTACTAAATACATCAATTTTCACAGGAAAAGCTTTATCTGACATAGAGAAAATATCTCAACTTTCATCTATTCATATGTAAAGTCATGTGGTCTGCAGCTTTCACTTTTTATAGATATTACCAATACCTATTAAAATAACATGGTAATAAATAATATGGTATAATGTAATCATTGTAGGCCACAAAAAAAAAGTTGGCAATTTTTAAAATACTCTTCCTTTGGCAATGGGACTGTAGTAAACTAAATTGTTTGCACACAAAGCTACGGAATCAAATGGGTGCTAAAGATTTTGACAGCCACCCTCTAAGTGAAATTAATATTCTAAATAAGACAATTTTAAAACTAAATAGTCTGATTAGAACTAACTAAAGTGGACGATTCATCACTATTTTTTCTCACTGCATATTTACATATTTGTTCACTGTATACACATTTATTTTAATTACATTAATAGGGTAGTAGTGAGAAATGCAGGGAATAAGAATGACGGAATGTAGAGGAAATACACAAATTAACTTAAAGGGAGTGTGGAAATCTATCAGCACACTCGGCCGGGATTCTAAACCTGACTAAAGGAGTAATTCATTAGAACACATGTTTACCAATGTGTTGGGAGGGGGGAGGGGGTAATTATTCATTACTCAAGTTTAAAACTAAAATAAACTCAGTTATATGGAAATGAATTAGAGAGGAGGGGAATCCCCTACCACTACCTTTTAACTTATATGTCCACAATTTCATACCACACAGTTTTATAATGAAAATTAATGTGTCCAATTCAAACAATTTTAGTGGGAAATTCAGCTTTCCATCTCTTCCAAATTCGAAAATGTGCAAAGGTAGGAAAAATATAAAATTTCCTCTCCCTCTCTCTTCCATCTGAAAATGTAGGTAGCAGAGGAGCATATGTAGTCCTGTGGTGGAATTAGTGATGGAAAGGTGGGAGTGTGATTTTCCCATCAGGAACTATATGTAGATTAATAATATTCATGGTGTCACTCTTTCGTGTGTGGCGTAGAGCATTTATGACATCATCAAGATGGCCACCAATGAGATTCAGAAAATCTACATTAACCCAGTTATTTAGCAACCAACTTTATTTTTTAATGACTCATATTCAAGATAATTAAAATGTCTACAAAAAAAAGTTCTTAAGAGTATTCACTCTAAAGTAAACATTTGAGATTTGCATAGATAAGGTTTTGAAACTCAATAATTGTACTTTTTCTTTGTATTTAATAAAACATTTTTATAATCAATTCATATTACTTTTTCTAAAATAAATCATTTTTATTTTGTTTAAAATTGAATAAAAATGGGATTACAAATTTTAATAATAAAAAACACAGCAGCTTCATTAAATAATCCTATAAATGTGACCAATGCTGCTATTGTTAATATCATTGTCATTGTATAATCTGTCTCTTCTGGTAATATATGTGAATCATTGTCACGACCTCCACATTCACACATCAGTACACGGTAGGCTTCTTACAAAACATTTACACGGTGGAAGACATCTATTATTTACGCAAGACCATCTTATCAACTTGAGAATCGAGTCTGGAGCACATGGCATTTTGCAGAGAACAAGAGCTTCTTGCCCATTCTCAAAATTTTATTGCTCCTCTTTCTGTGGCATTGATGGCATGAAGAACTATCTTTGTATCTGCCTCTTCTTGTGTACTCCAAAGATGGTGTAATAAATAAACCTGAGGAGGCAACTTCTGAACGCCATGAGACTACAAAGTCTTTCTTCATTGATTGTGCAGAACTTTTTGAGCAAGGTATGCAGTTAGTTCATCTTTGGTACAAATATCTGAGAGTAGTTTTGGCATTGTAACGTTGACTATGCTATCAGTGATTTTATAACGGGTGGACACAATGCCCTGGTTTATCTTTTGCCTTGTCATATTCTTTATGGAATGTTATTTGTATGTATCATGCACAAGGTGAACTTCATTGTAGTCCCAATACTTTTCCAAATGTTTGCATGTTTGAATATAATTACCCTTGTCTAATCGATGAAGCTCTGCCATTCCATCAATAACAACCACAAAAAACATAATTTTGACAGGAGTATTGATAAAATCTGCTTTTGAAGTTGTTTGGTTTTGAGTTGAACTGCTGATTTGTGGTATGAGTGGAATTGACTTCAAAATGTCTATCAATTTACTCTTTTAAGAACATAGATGCACAGTGTCATCATAATTGAAAAGTGATCTTTGTACAGCAGAAAATGCATAGACACCTATTGTCTCATGTAGATCTATGTCACGTTGGGATCTGCTTACAACAAGCAGCCGGGCAAAGCGTGATCTCTCTGATTTAAAATTTTTAACAATGCCAGCCTCTTTTATTTTAATTGTCTTTTGTCGCCTGAACATAAATTTAATTTATTCCTCTTTATTGGTTCCCATAAATTGATGGTGTTGGTTTCAGACATGAGTCTTTGTGTTTTGAATTCATCATACAGTGTTTACCAAGAGTATGCATCTGACCGACATCTCTTGTGATATATTCTGGAAAAACAGCCTTGGTTGCAACATTAATAAGTTCAGGACCTTCATACAAAAAAGGATTTCCCACTCTTTTAAGCTCAAAACTTAATTTGTTTATTGCATTATCCTCCCTAAATATTGCTTGTTTGGAGTAATTAGTTTTATGTGATGGTGTTTGTCCCACAATCCCTGCCATGTACGATGAAGTTCTGGCGCTGTTAGAAAATATTTTGCAAGTGCTCTGGGGTTTTGAGTGATGCCTACTAAACCACCAGTAACCTTCAAAGCTCTGTTTTCTTGTTCAAGTGCTTCATCAGCTCCAAGGGCACAGAATAGATTGCTAGTTTTCCTAACTACACAATTTCCTCCTTTAAATTTGTCCCAAATTGTGGGACATGCCTCTTTCAAAGCACTCATTTCTGAAAGATAATATGCCATTATACCAGAGTAATTATGGAAATCTAACACAAAAAAAGTGCCCAATGATGGATTCCCCTGACAAAATGTGCCTATCCCAATCACCACTTCGTACTGAGCTCATTAGTTGCAACAAGTCATGTATTCCCACATCATTTTAAATGTTTGATTTGACTTCTCATGAATTTTGTCGAATTACTTCATTCTTTCAGATAGATTACAATTTTGAATGGTTTCTAACAGGTTCAGAATATCAATTCCTTCAATGCTCCTGTTCTTTAACTCTTGAACCTTCTTCAGAATGTCCTCAGATGGATACTTTATTAAGAAAATCTGCATGTAGCAATCATACAGTGCAACAAGAGTACGTTTGTGAGCTTCTTCGGCATGTCAAACATGTTTACCCATGATGATCATTGATCTGGTGCACAGTACTCTCACTGTACCAGACTTCACACATTTTAGGAATACCAGATCCATCAATAAAGGTGCCAATAGCACGTAGTAGTGCCATACATATGTGCAACTCTACAGGCCGTAAAACAAAACGATCTCGAGGACATTGTTGATCCATTATTAGTTGCTGTATAGGACAGTAAAAACCTAAATCCAATTTAATGACACATTTTGAATCTGTTACACAAATATGTTTTTTTAATTTCTCGTGATACATTAAGAAAATCAACTGGATCAAACAATCTGTTGGAGTAGCTAGTATGATTAGTAGAACACATATGCAAGTAATGGGCTTTGGGTCTTTTTGTCACTTTGCATTGAATACATTCCAAGTCAGAACACATGCTGTATAAGCATTTCTTTCGCGATTGTAACTTGGTTGATTTTCGAGACTTGTAGGTATTTCATCACCATCCTGTCTTCTTGAAGATTCTGTGTTCTCAGAATTGAAACTAGTAGAGTTTATGTTTTTGCATATTACATTGAATTTCGAACGCTGAGATTGTTTATTGATATTAAATCCCTTAAAAACAATACTCTCAGGCTTTAGGCGTTTTGGCCCATTGTAGGGGCCTAACACATTCTGGCACATTAGGTGTTTCTATTTAAGCTGTACTTCGAAATATATTGATGACGTTTTTCGTATAGCATTCCTTGCGGTATGCTAGATCGTACACACACATCTTTTGGATTAATGCAGTCACTCAATTTCAACTTCAACTTCCATTTGCTATTTTCACTTCGCTGGACAGCATCGTAGCTCTTCTTACCGGCCACTTTGGTCAAAATAGTACATAATTGATGTTGTCTAGTTTCAGGTCCATCACAAAAGAAGTGGGCATTTTTTGTAGCTTCGTGCCGGTATTTTGGGTTCTTGTACACAGAAGGTCCTTATTGCGTTCTGAGCTTGTGGAAGCTGCTTCATTTTCTGCTAGTTGTGTTTTGTATCTGGCTTGTAGTCTATCAATATTACCTTGGTGGGTGCATTTCATATAACAAGATAAATGCCATCAGGCATTTAACTTGCTTCTTTCCTCAGATGTAATATTTTCAAAGTGCTCTTCAAGGTGCATAAAATCACTGTCTTTGCACTCAATTCTAACTATTACTGTGTATAAAAGTTTTTTTTGGTACATGAGTTTTTAACTAAAGCCTTTTTTTGATGTTGACACATTAAGAACAATTCAAAGTCTTTTACACTCAGGCACTTTTGTTTAGATGATTGTGATCTTATTTCATTAAACCTTCCATATTTTATCTGGATTACACTACCTGAAACAAAATAACAAATAAAAATTATTTATCACAGAAAAAAGAATATTACATGATTATATCTTCTTATTAAAATACAAAAATGTACAATTATTTTGAGTTTCAAAACCATATTTAAATATGCAAATATCTCAAATAATGTTTACTTTAGAGTGAATACCTTGAGAATATTTTTTTAGACATTTTAATTACCTTTAATATAAGTAATTAAAAAAGAAAATTGGTTGCTAAATAACTGAGATAATGTAGATTTTCTGAATCTCATTGGCAAACATCTTGATGACATCAAAAATGTTATACGACACACACCATAGAGTCAAACCATGAAAATTATTAATCTACAAATAGTTTCTAATGAAAAAATCACTCCCACTTTTCTATCAAAAACTCCTCCGCGGAACATGATTTTTTTTTACATATGCTCCCCTACTAAGGGACTCACTCCCCAAAACCACCAATCATAACAATTCATTAATATGTATAGTAGCTTGAGTAGATAAGAACTTGTATTTATTTTTTAAAATCTTCACCAGACACTACTACTAATTTTTCAGGGGCTTGGGGCTCCGATGAAAAAGGGGGGTGGGAGGGTGATCTTCATACAAAACAAAAATAATATTGATAAAATTGCTTACAAAATTTCACTAAATTTGAAACTGCTGGTTTAGAATAAATCCTCAAAAAAAAAAACCCTTCTCCCCCCTTTGTTAAAACCAATACCAAATTATACATATGGGACGGACAAATCACTGCTATTTGCCTTTACTTTTAATAACACTTTTAGGAGGCTTTTGACGGCAAAATATTAATACATGTTACTAATTTTATATAATCACTATGTGTAGGTGTTAAACTACCCCTTTGCAAATATATTAATTTAACATTATACATTTGTTAGGTTTGAATTTCGTGGTTAGTGTGAAACACTACGCTGTTAGGTAGCAGCACTCAAGCTCTTCCCACATGCACTTGTTTTATTTCTAAAGGGGTATAATGTACTTGATACAACTGTACAATATATGTTTTTATTATTTTAAATCCTTATTAAATGCCACTTATTTTTCTACACCATTTCATGCTTGGTAATGCATCCAGCTTCCCCTCTGTTTAGAGTGTTTCATTTATAAGTGCTTCAAACAATAATTAAACATATACATATTAAGATATAATGTCAACAACTATTAGGGCGGAGAATGGGTAAAACACCCTGAAATACTTAGCTTAGTAGCTCCCGCTTAAATACAAACAACCCAAATGGTTCATTTTTTCATCCATTCATTCAGCTTTAGTAAACCCCACACATTATTTTCAAATTTCAATATGAGCCCTCTTAGTCACATTTAGAGATAACATACTGAATTGCAAGGTGAAAAACTTCCCACAAAGTTGTACTACTTAAGCTAAAACAATAAAGAGCGGACATTTCTTCATATTGTTTCATCCCCATATTTAAGTACCGTAAACAATTAGTAAAATTCTTCAATTCTCTGGTGAAACATCTTGCGTTCTTTTTCATAGCCATCTTCCAACATCTGCGACAGCATATTCCAGGTTTTTAAAGAGACAAATTTGGAGGCCAATCTATCAGAAATCGATGTTAAAACAGTGTTAAGAATTGACTGCATTTCTATTATAGAGGTTCCTTCTCTTTGTGGCGCCTCTACATTTGTTTGAAACATAGACATGAGGGAGTGAATGTGCCACAAATATATTTCTCTGAAATTGTTTTCAAAAGAATTTCTAACTATAACAGGAGGTTTTGGCTGAGAAAGAAAAATTTCAGGGCTGGAAACATTTGCAACAGTCATTCCACTGCAGGAAAAAGTGAGAGCCATCTTGTCTCACAGTGATATAACAAATGTTTATATTCAATATCCACAAATCTGCAAAAATCTTTCACCAATTTAGTACTCACAGTGTACACAGAAAAGTAATTATAAATTTTCAAGACAATTGAGTGGATATCAATGTCTAAAGTGTCCATCCCATATTGTAAACAATTATTTGATATATGAGCTGGGAACCCCACACCTTTACTCGATTCGATGGTCGAATCTTTCACCTCACAAATAAAGAATATTATTTTGATTTCAAAAATTACTAGGTCAGGCCTTCTTGAAAAGCACAACTTAATTTATAATCATTATTTTGTCGGACAAAAGAGATAAGCATGGATAAAATAATTCTTTTTAAATAGTAATTGTTAGGTGTAGAAAATCTAATGTGCCTAAGACCCTACCGTCCCACCTTTATGGGAAACTTAGACTCGACTGTTTCAGCGCATGCTCACTTCTGGGTCAAGCCACAGTATTCATTTTGTTACGGAAAGAAGATATTTTTTAGAATGTGGTAACTATTTACCAAATAAAAAATTGACATGATGTTGATATTATTGCTTCAAGTCAATATATAAAATATAAATGTTTTATCAAAATTACACTGATCCAAAGTTCATAGTATTATAGTAAAAAAGAATAATTCTTAGTGTTATGGAAGGAAAGAAAAGTGATCATTATAACAAAGGCATGTGATCAAATGAAAAAATCTGCTCTGCATGAAAGCAAACAAATATATTTTTTTTACTAAACTGCACAAATATTAGGTTTATTATGACACTGTAAACAAAAATATTTACCAATGCAAATATACCCAAAAAATTAATCTAAAATGTCATTGTTTGTAACGGAAGGAAGTTACAGAAAGAAAAATGTTCTTTAGAAATAAGTCACTTAATGTTTTCAAATCTAAATATATTTTATACATGCTTAAATATGTTTATCTTATATGAGCTATGTTTATTCTTCATTGACATAAATAGGAGCATCAAAATAGTATCAGACTCTATCTGTACCTTCAATTCAGGGCCTTGGAATAGTGCATATATTATCACTTTTTGAGACCACTTAAATACAGTATGGTTTGTATCCATTTATTTCAGACCCATTATTTTGTATTCACTGTCTTCAAGGACTTATTGTACAATGCAAAGATACCTAAAATATGAATTACGTCTTTTAGAAGAAAACTTGACTAGCACATATGTATCTTCACTTATGGTATTGTCAGTAACATACAAAGGTTCCACAAATTCCACTTGCTTTCCAAGATTCCGATCACAATTTTCAGAAGAATGGCTGTTTGTTAGAATTTAAACAATATTTCCTTCACTATCTTTTTTCGTAAAACTTCAGTTAGTCATAAGAATCACCGACAAGCTCTCCCTTGGTTCAACAAATTGAAAATTACAAAGACCTATCACAGAGTCGCATTGTTCCTACCTTGTAAGTAGTTTATCCTGACTAATCATATTAATATTCTCCTCTGGTACATAAATAATTTTTACAGATGGTGCAAGTTGACTAGCAGCATTTGCAAATTCTCTAGCAGTGTTCATAACTATTTTCTTATGTAGCTCTGCCCTTAACACAACTCTCTTGACCTCTCCACTAATGTCATCATGTGGCCCTTTACCACGAGAGGTTGCAAAATAACTTCTATCTGCAATACATCCATAATCCTTCTCATGAAAAAGTAAATTCCCGAGTGTAAATCTGCTTTTGAACTGACTAGTGGCCCCATCTGTGAAATAGTGAACATATATTCTTTTAAACGGGAGTTTCAGTTTTAAATCGTTCAAAATCTTAGCATCAAACACATTAACTGAATCTTTATTGTGTTGTATAGTGTCAGATATGATGCAGTTGTCCAGATGTTTTAACACATCCTCATTGTTTTAATAATAAACAATACTTGTAAAAAGTGTTACACTTGGAGAACTCCAGTGAGCTTGCATTATTTCTTCCTGGTGTTGAATTGCATAATCCTCTGCAAAATCTTGTAGAATTACAATTTCATTTAATGGAAGAGATCTTTTCAGCTCTCGTAGCTTACTATGTTGTCGTTGGGAATTGTATACATGTCTTGAGAGGCTTTGTAATTGCTGAAAAAATCTGTTTTTGCTTAAAATATATTAGCTGTTATTTCTTCTTTTACTACTTTTCCTTTGTCCACGCCCCATTTTTAGTACAAAACTTCCTTAGTGTCAGAAATCTCTTAAAAAATGGCTCTAAATTCTTAACACCACATTTAGAGCACATTCTGTCAATACAAATTTGATTTTCAATAGAACAGTGTAAAATTAACCACCTCATTCAAAGAATTTGGTAAATCAGGCATAATTTTACTAAATGAGGTTAGCATTAGCTAAGCATTTCTGTGATAGGTACATACACATACTTCTTTGTCCCTCAGCGTCATTGGCATTACTTGGTCATGTCGAAGCTGCTTAAACTTTGAAAATTGAAGAGGAGCAGGATTATAATCTTTGATAAACATACTGTATGCTTTTTCAAGATTTACTAAAAGTAATTCTCCTGTCTCTGTTCATGTCCTTGTTCTGTTTTAACAGACTTGAAGTCTTTTTTTCCAGCGCATTGCCAGCTAATATCATCCCAAACAAAGAAATCCTTGACTGCATTAATTATTTTATTTGGTATAGCATTACTTCTTGTTTTTCTTTCTGAAAATGTCATTCGTCTTTGTGGCACTTTAAGACCAGCAATTTCTATGACAAGATCTCTCTTCTTTGGTGTCAAAGATTTTGTTGACTTTCCTATAACTTCAACTTTTTTAGTTGGAGAAAGAGGTAAGACTTTTTTAACTCTACTATTTGCCTTTCCCAAAGCTGCAGGTGACAATTTTTTAAAGGTGTTTTCATCTTCATTTTCACTATTTCTTTTCAACTTTTCTATTCTTTTCTGATCTCTTTAATATTGTCTGATTTTGCTTATTCCTCCAGTGTTTTTTAAATGTTCCCTGTTTTTCTTTTTTCGGGCTCTGCCCTTATCTTCTTCTATTTTCCTTCTCTCTCGGTTTTCTTTAATCCTTTGTGCACTTGTTTTAGCGAAAGGAGCCTTTTCACTTTACTATTCTAACTGACAAATTATAAAGTAGGTTCAATTAACTTTCTAGGATTGTCAATAAAAAGTGACTTTTAAACTCAAATATTAACTGTCGGTTTTTAACTAAACACTACAGAAACTTTTTTTTATTTGAACAATCTCCACTAAACTTCAATACCACCTGCTAAGCACCCGGTGAATACATTAAAACAAAAAATGGAGGGAAGCTAAACACAAGGTGAATGCAATTTAGCCAACTCTTTTAATGCAGTATTAAAACTCCCTCAAAATTAGACTTGATCATTATTTTTTAAATTTCTGTATATAATTGAGAAGTTTTTAATTTTAAGGCCCTGCCAAAAACAAAATGTTTGTAGCTTAAGTAGGCCTACAAACAATGTTTATTAACCCAAACATTTTTTGTGATTTCCTTCCGTAACAAAAATTTTTATAATTATTTTCTAAGTAAGTAATAGAGCTATGACCCTAATATTCAAACGTAGTCCTGCCTAATAAAATGTGAATGAACAAATTCCAATAGCCAAAAATACGTTCATGTTTTAAATTTAATGTATTCTCAGAAATCAATATATCGCAAGAATCGAATATATTTCTTGTTTTCTACATGAAGATAGATAATAAATATAAAAGAAAATAATACATATCTAGACATTATTGAGTTCACTATTTCTGATGTATGTTTAATTGTTAAGCATGTTGTTTTAGTCTTTTAAAAAAAATATCTGTTTGTATTTTTATTTCTTATTCAAATAAATTATAATCCTTCAATTATGATTAAAGTTGATCAAAAGGTAACTAGGCCTAATCTGTTTGTTTATTTCACATGTTTTTTCTTATAAACTTAACTAATCCTATCAACACTTTTAAAATTAACCAAAAGACACTCAAATTTTGGTTGATTTGATTTTTAAACAATAATATGAGTCTAGATTGTTTAATTTGTCTGGATTTCAACCAGTATTTTGTGAGGGGGAGGGGGGGGCTGATTAAAATTGAAAGCGTGATGGAAATAGATATTAATTTACAATTTAGGCCTATATTGTGTAATCAGGGTCTATTTGTAAATCATTAAAATTTCTAACAATTTGCTAGGATCTGGATTCGATATTTGAGGTTCAAAAATAAAATTTAGATTCGGATTTAAGAAATAGTGGATTCGACCCATCTCTAATATATATGGTATTAAAAATTAGTAATTAATAAAAAAAATTGAGTACCAGTTTTGGTTGTAGACGTGATACACACAAATTAGTGTCATTTTTGGAATATGCAGATCATTTTTCTCTAAAATCAGCCCCATATGTCCCAAAGCTATGAAAAAAGTTGGTTAGTGTATTTAAATATAAACACTTTTTCTTTATTTACACATTTTAATATTACTTCATTCAATATGATACAAGATATATTGAGCCATACTAAACATTTTTAATCTAAGAAAAAGGCTTGTTTGCTCCCCTTCATGAGCTGAAACAAAATAGTTTCATTATTTTTCCACATAATTAATGATATATCTGATACGTGTAGGGTTTATTTTGTTGTTGCTACTACTATTAGATTTGGTTTTAAGAATGACTTAATATAAGAGGAAAAGTGGTTTATTTATTTTATTTTCTCTTAATAGAAATACTATCATTAACTTAAGCTGAAAGTACCCTGAAGTATAAGTGTGTTCTCCTGGCTTCACTCGAATTCAAAAGGATAGAGAAATTTGGTAATTAAATACTATCTTCACAGGGTATCCTCATTGAATCTTTTTTTTTAGCATATATATTAATGCAGTAGCCTGTAGATTTTTAACCACTTAAAGGTACATACATTATCAGTGCATTTTTATAGCATTGAGCTGATCAGGACATTCTTGGGACTCTTTAAAAATCCATCTCTTTTTTAGTTTATTTAAAAAAAATTAAAGTAGTGTATTGGCAGTTTTGTCCTGCAAACATGGATATATTAGGTTTTCTTAGTGATAAGACTAGGCCATCACCATCATCATCATCATCATCATCATCATCATCATCATCATCATCATCATCATCATAATGTGAGTTAGAAGTTGGGGGAAGGGGCCAACACAACTTGTTCCCTACAAAAGATGACAAAGAAAAGCCCACTGGAAACTACAGTGAGTCTAAAGAATTAGGAAAAAGGATAAGAGAGCGTAAGGGGAGTGAAATGTTAAAATTAATAGTGAGCTATGAGTAAAAAAATAATAATATTTGACAAATAAGTATAAATTTGAATTATTGTCACTCCCCCCATGCCTTTTATTTCTGCTTGGAACATTAGGCTGCTTAGTAATTGCCTTTAAGCTTCCCCTACAAGGTAAAATAATACTGTTCTTAATATCATTTGGCATGACTTCACGATGGTTAATTTGAGAAAAAATGAGATATAATTCCTTCATACTCGTACTATTATTTAACCCTATGAGTGCCAAGAGAAATGATAAAAAAAAAAAAAATAAGGGTGACCTGGTGGTCTAGGGGTAAGGTGTTGGACTTCTGTGTTGGGTGTCCGGGGTTCAACCCTCGGTCCCGGCACAGATCTATATGATTACCAAACCCTTCCTTCACCTCTGACAAGACGTGTATTAATCACAACTTGTGAATGTGGGGAATGCCAGGCCTCCACCGTGGTTCGGATTCCACGTTAAACTGTAGGTCCTCCATTTCATCTCACAACTGCCCTACCATTACACATTAGCATAAGTGCGTATAACCCGAAGGGGTAGTAAGACGCAGTGCTAATAATAATAATAAAAAATGTGCTAAAAGTGCCAAGCTATTTTGCTGAGAAATACAGGATTTTGTTTAAATTTTAATAACTTATTAGTCTTTGAATTTCATGTACTCAAATTTTTACATAAATTAGCTAACATGCTTATCAATCCGGTTATATAATTATACATATACTTGTTTAATTTTTAAATATAATAAAAAAATCACTAGCCAAGATATTAAAACTAAAAATACTGTTTTATTTAACATTAATTTTTAAGCATTGAAAATTTAAATAGCTTGAAATAGAATAAATCACTGAGAAGAACATAAAAACTGAGTAAATAACAAAGTTTATAAAAAAACTAACTTTAGATCTTACACTAAAATTGGGTTATGCATAGCATCTGTTTCAGTGATCATCAACTTTAGCAGGGTTAGCAGGGTAAAATAGTCTAAAATAAATAATTGGCTTGGAATCAGAATGGGAGGGGGTGGACTTCAAACCTAATACTTCTGCATAAATATGAAGAGGTTGGGGTGGATTATCCTGATCTTCAAGATTTATTTCATCCCTATAGGTATCACTCTTATTCACACTCTTCTTATCATTGTCAGTTGCCACTCCTGCTTGTTCCGATTTTTTACTTTCCCTAGAATATAATTCCTTTTCAGTTTCATTATTTACAAATTCCGATCTTTCACTTTCACTAGAATATAATTCCTGTTCAGTTTCATTATTTACAAATTCAGAATCACTGCTTTCAGAATCACTAACAAATTGATCACTCTCGCTTGAGCCATCGATAAATATCGCAAGTATTTCTGTGTCTTGAATCACATCTTTCCTCTTAGTAACCATGTTTACAAACAAATCACATCTTTCCTCTTAGTAACCATGTTTACAAACAAGGCCAAAGATAAAACTCATAAAGTAAAAAGTTATAAAATAATATATTGAAACTCTAAGAGCAAAGACAAATAAAAGTAGCTTGAACATACGAGAATGCAGTGGAAATAAAATCTAACCTATCTCTTGACCTAATACTGAACTAAGAGCTATAAAACTTGGGATTGCAGTGAGCGACGCTGGCAATCTTAGCTAATATTTTGCGCATCACTCTGATTGACGTTAGCACTCAAAGGGTTAAAAAGTGACTGGAAAAACTGGAATTCCTTCTAGATAAAAGAAAATTTTGTATTAAGAAAATAGAGGCAACTATGATAATCATAAACTTCATCATAATAAAGATTGTATAACCACTATTATATCACCTGACACTATCTATAACTCTTTTTATGATTTCAGAGCTACTCTAAATTGGTTTGCCCCCTCATTTTCTGTTATACTGTTTTTTTCAGAATACAGGCTGCTCATAGGACTCATATTGACAAACAAATGGGCATTTACTCTAGAAACTGGACTGAATTCCTGGAACACACAACTTTTATTCTATTTTATTATAACTTTCTGAATTTTGTAATTCAATTAGACATCCCATTTTAATTCTCAATAATCAATAACTACCCCAGAACTATCTTTTTTCCTTAGGTTAAAGTACAAATTTAATAAAGGGTTGTGTTATCTATTCACAGCAAACAAGAACAAAATGAAAATCCTGATGCAACCTTGCAAGCAATTCGATTTTACAGCTACTCTATGAAAAAGAAGCACACTGAACTATTCAAACCATTTTTAACAGAAAAAGAAATTAAAGAAGAAGATGAAGAGATTTTGGGTAAGCAACGTTTAATCACCATCACTAGTTTTTAATTCAATCCATAAACTGTGTTTACAGTCAAATTTACTTTTTATTTGGTGTCAATATCTTGTATCTAACAATGCAAATATTTGATAGTAATGATAGTAGATAGTTATGTGACTCATATTGGTGGTATGCAAACTAAGGTGTCATCTTTGTCTGATTGCTGATGAGGGGAGGTCGGGGTTTGAATTCCACCAAGGTGTACTGAGGATGATTTCTGCTAAATTGTCTTCCAGTTGGGTACCCATCATTTGGCCTAAAATGTAGGCCAAATGAATTTTGTGAAGTAAGTTTTTAGGCAAAATGACTTTAGGCTAAATTACTTTTTGTAAAATTAATTTATAGGCCATTTATTTAAAGTATGATTATGTTGTCTTTGGAAACATTTGTTATGATTTGCAGTGATATTACTAGATGCCGAGGGTGTGTAACGTTTAGTTAAATAGTATATACTACTGTTTCAAAATACATTTGTCTTCTCTCAATCTACTACTGCCTAAGATATGCAGCACGTCCATTAACCTGTAGTACCACTTTTATATGTTGAACCTTTTGCATTGCCAATGTTATGTACTTTTTTTTATCGTTTTGTACCAGAAATAAAAAGTTTTGTGCCCATACCCTTTTTGAGTTATTAGCATATAAATGTGGCCACTCCATTTTAAAAAAATATTTTATTTTTAATTTTGAACTTTTTTCAATGCATATTTTTTGTATTAGCTATGTACTATTTTGTAGCACAAATAAAAAGTTTTGTACCCATATGCTCTTTGATTAGTTAGCCTATAAATGTGGCCACTAGATTTATATAATTTTGTATTATTTTGAATTTTGAACTTTTTTCAGTGCTGAAGTATTTTTTTATTTGCCTTTCTGCATATACCTATTTATTTATTCTATTAAATAAATTAATCAACCATTCATGTTTTCGATAATTATATTAACCTACGGCTTCGCTCACATTTAAGTTGGGTGGATTAACTTTTTCCTATTGAACCATCTAAACCATGTTTTCTCAAAATTTATGCACTTGAGCCTTACTTGAGTAATTGTTAAGCCTCACTTTATTGGAATTAAAATAACTTTTTTTTAAGTTAAACTACAAAAAGGAGGCACTTATTATTTCACTGATTTCTATAATTTCTGATAAGAAGGTTGTAGAAGTTGTGAAATATTAAGAATAGTAGGGTTTTGGAAAATGCCCATAAAATATTAAGTTTGTATCTTATGACGTAAATACTATTTATGAAAAATACATACTTGTCATTTGGAAGAATGAGTTGTTCTTTTCCTATCACAGAGATGGTTCACATCAGCTTCTGTTTTTTATAACACACAAACGAAGGCCTTTTTTCAACTTCCAGTCAATTTCTTTGATTAAAATTATCATACTTGTTAAGAAATTACTTTCATACAAATAGCATGTAGATGCAAACATCAAAATTAATTTTATTGCTTCATAAGTCATACAGAATATTCATTTTTTACAGTCAATCAGATCTTTAGCAAGTTGGACTAAGTGAACAATTTGTTCACAGATAAAACGATGCTAAGCCTTACCTGAAATATCCTGCACCTCACAGTTTGAGAAACCCTGATCTAAACTACCAAAAACACAATTTCATACATGAATAAGGCGAGATTTTTTTTATTTGTCGATGAAGCCACATATTAACTACTACCACCTATAAGAAGGAACCTAAATATATCTTTTAAATGTTTGCAGTCTTTGCATAAATGTTGCTCGCTTACGCGGATACATTGTTGTAATGAACACCAAAATAAAAAGTTTAAATTTACTATCTAATAAAAAAACTAAATAAAACTAATTTACATGCATAATCATAAAGTAACTGAAAACATACCTACATTTAGGGCACAACTGCAAGCACGTTAAATATAGTTCTTTTATGTGAAGGGATTGTTGCATGAACACCAAAAGAAATAATTTAAATTTACTATTTTAAAAAAGAATTAAATTCAAAGACTCACTCTAGTAAGTGCCTTAGCATATCAAACAAATGGTTTTGTTAGTAATTGTTTCTATTAGTTTTGGAAATTTTTCCCCTCTCCTCCCCAATCGTCATTTCTCTAACTCTCATTGAAACACTTAGAGTTTTAAGACTTATTTCATTATCTATTAGTTGTACCTGCCTACCTGCCAGCCAAATTTCAATTTTCTATTACACGAAATTTTTTTTTATAACTTCTCCACTCCTTCTCTTAATTTCATGGAGTTCATTTTAAAAGGTTCAAACTTAATAGTTATTTGGAATTGTGCATTTACCGACCTGCCAAATTTCACTTTTATACCACATTGCAGTGAGATGCAATTGTTTCTATTAGTTTTGAAGATTTAGAACCGCCCCATCCTCCAATCCCCTTTTTAAATTTAAACTCTTATATTATTTTGGCTATCTGGAGTTTGATTTATCTCTACCTATCTGATTTAAGAAAAATGTATACCTCATCTCAAATGTTTTTTCTATTATATATAGTCCATCACTACTATTTTTTCAGAATGCTATTTTAAATTATAATATTATTACTATTATTATTATTCATTATCAAAATGTTTATTTATATTTGTTCCCATACCTGCTTAAAGAATTGAAGTTCTCTACCACACAAAGAAGTAATTGAATGTATTAGTTTTGGAGATGTTGAGCTCCCCACCATTTCTTCAACTCCTACTGAGAAATTTCAAATTTTAAGATTTATTTGGTTATCTTGATGGGTTCTTATATCCAATGTTACTCATTGATCTCTGTATAACTGGATGGACATCTGTGACTACAATTTTCAAGCTGTCGTCTCCACTCCATTGTGTAAAAGAGAAGAAAACTTCCGGGTATCTCTTTCTCTCTTACACATATACAAGGCAATATGGCATTTGACATAGTTCACTAATTTGTATGAATATATGAGATATATCAATGTATGATTAGTTAAATGAAATAAATGCGTTACTAAAAGGTTTGAAGAGGATAATAAGTTCAACACTTGTTACTTGTTTCTTTAAATAAGTCAATGTAGGCTAATATAGTAATACTTCCTACAAGCCTATAACCTAAATGAGCAGTTGAACTTATATACAAAGTTTGTTATTCAAACACATGTAAATATAATATGGCTTCTGAAAGCAATAGGCTATACAAGCTAAGAGCCATTTTAAAATATATTGTATCATAGTAATATTTCTTACAAACCTATAACCTAAATGATAGTTTGAATGTAAAACTACTACACAAAGTTTGTCATACAAACAAATCTAATTTTTAAGCCAGCTTCTTTCATTATAGTTATCGAATTTTCAATATTATAATATTATTTCTGAAACCAATATATAAGCCACTAGCCAACTTAAAATATATTGTAGTCTTGGCAGAATGTAAACAACATTAGCGATAGGTACATATTTCAATATATTAAAGATTTTATTCGTATTTGTACGGTATTTACTTAAAACTGAATTGTATATCCTTTAACATAAATGTGTCTTCAGCCAAGTGGGTTATAATACTTTACTATTTTCAAACACTTATACTTTTGTTCATCTTAAGCACGTTTTTGGTGACCTGGTGGTCTAGGGGTAAGGTGTCAGACTTCTATGCTGGCGGCCGGGGTTCGATCCTCGGTCCCGGCAAAGATTTATCTGATTACCAAACCCTTCCTTCACCTCTGACAAGACATCTTGTGAATGTGAGGAATGCCAGGTCTCCACCGTGGTTCGGATTCCACGTTAAACTGTAGGTCCTTCATTTCATCTCACACTCACCCTACCATTACACATTAGCGTAAGAGCGTATAACCCGAACGCGTAGTAAGACGCGGTGCTAATAATAATAATAATAATAATAATAAAGCACGTTTTTGAACAAGAACATTTAAATAAACCGTTAAATCTGTCCCCTCCTAACCAAGCAGACGACAAACTTAAGTGTCATGATTTGGTCCATTACAAGTATGTGTGTATGTCCATCCAGTATAGTAGAGAGATCATCAATGTTACTAGAGTACAGGGTAGGCTCGTTCCCTATACCGGCCAGCATTCAGCTCTACCCTAGTGCGCAGCGCTTCTGTGACGTCGGCTTGTGACCTAGCCGAGCTTGCTTCTGTTCAGTACATGTAATTGTGCGGGATCGCGCTCATTGTTAGCTTCTTATTTATGTCAAGTATGCTACCAAAGTAACTGTGAATAGTAAATGTTTGTGTGTTTTTTTGTAAGCTTTCCTATTATTTACGCGCGAAGTGTTACTAAAAGTATCGTACCAATACTACAGTTGCCATGTGCAATAAAAATTTTCTAACTAAGGGATATGGTGTTATACACAATACTTTCCTAAAGATTCTGTTGTCAGACAAAGATGTATTCACTACTGAACGGGATGGAAAATGAAGTTCTGATTTGTATTTTATTTGCCTAAGAAAAACAAATTAAAACTGCCTGTTGTGCCCTCCCTTATTTTTGGTGTGTCTGAAAATGTTATCAAAGGGAAAAATATTTCCCGTGAATATAGGCATGGTATTAGATTGACGAAATAAATATTAAGTGATATCATATTGGGTAAAAATATTTGAAGAACGTATCGCCCCCAATATTTTTACTTTATGGGAAAGTCCATTCATCCATCAAGTTATCCATCCTCCTTAAAATATACTTGAGAAACATTATTTCTCAAATGTAATAAATCACATGGCTGTAGGAAACATGTCAATGTTTTTAGAAATATTGTATCTATCTCGCATAATTTGTGTTATCTATAGTCAAATGAAACAACAGTACTTTTTACTTTCCGAAGATACCCAAAGGCTTTTAATTTATATTTGAGGCCAAATGACTTTAGGCCAACTTCCAGTCTCCATCCATGCAAACACATGTACATTTCATCTAAATTATACCATCCTCGTCCCTATTCTATTAGTGTAAAGCTCAGATGCAGTGCACATAAAATAATTTATTATTAATTATTTAATAGAAGATTATAATTTTCACTATCCTTCTCATTAGTCTATATGCTGTAGATAAGTATATAGATATTTGAACAAAAGTAATTATTTCATTAATATTAGTTTATTAATATAAATGTTGTCAACCTTTTTAAATTAATAAATGGATTTGTTAATTTACTTGAATAATAAAACAAATATGTATCTTAAGGCTTATGCTCTTAAAAGAACTACTAAACTTAATTGTTCTAGTTGAGCATTTTTCCAAATAAGTTTACAATATAAACTTGTGGATAACTATTTTCTTTACATAACAAATTTGTGCTACTAATAATGTTTGCATTATTGATTTGGCTATACTATTGAGTAATTTCTTATACCCACCCTTCATTTGCCCTTAGAGGTAGCAGTTTTAAATTGACCAATTACAGTACAGCCCTATCTTATATGCTGCACGGTATTTTAACCACTCATGGTATGCTTTCTACTTTTCAAGGTAAAATGAGTGTACATATGATTTAGACTACTTACAATGTTATCTAATACCAACATTAAATTGTATATTAAAATAAAAGGTTTATCTCTTGTAGCATGGAATTAGAGGGTCTAAAGGGTGGGAGTGCTTACAACTTTAAAATCTGCACTTTAATGATTTTAAATTAAGTGTTTTTGTGCACAAAAGATGTCTGATTTGGCAATTTCTAATTTATGCTGTGGTCCCTTAAATTTAATATTTTTTCTTTGGCCATGAGGGGTTGTAATGAAAGTAAAGATTATATATGAGGATAACATGAGCTGTGTTAAGACAGAGAAAGGGTGGACGGAGTGGCTCCAAATAAAATGCTGAATGATACAGGGGATTGCTCTCTCACCACTACTTAACACATTGCACACCGGCAAGAAACTACCTGGTGAACTGTCAGATACTGGCCAAATTTATGATATTTTGAATTTTTGCTGTGAAAATACTGTTTGACATAAAATACTTTTTTGTGTGTTTTGTGTGTTCATTTATGGACATTATTTTGTTTTATAGAAGCAAAATAAAAATAAAAAATTTGTGGTAGTTTTTGTACAAAAAACTTTTTTTTTTCCAAATTAATTAGACAAATAAAAAAAAAAGATCTGTACACATTTTGTTACAAAAGCTAAAAATATTAATCTTCAAGTTTTGAACCGGAATTATCTAATAATATCGATTCTTTGTTGGCATCCTCAATTAAAGTTGCTTTTGAGGAAGCCATTTTGATAATTACCACAGATCATAGTAGAGTGTTGATGAAGTGTTAAGAAAATTAATATTATTTAGTTTTACTATGGGAAGTACTGCCAAACAGTTTTTTTTTAAATTAAATAAGTCTGTTTAGGAAACATTTACAGAACACTATACCTGAGCATATCTCGGTCCATTGCGTATGTCAACATTTAAAAGAGGATCCGAGTGTAGCTCAGGCATAGTAACATTATATATTCATGTGAGCCCGAGCATAGCTCCAGTGTGGTGTTCAATGTGTAAATGGGCATGAATAAGGTGGTAAGGAAACTCGAGAAGAAAATAATGAGTCATGATGTCTGCTGATGGCATGGGGAAAGATGGAAGAGCACATATAGGAACAGCTACAGGAATGAAATGAGAAAGTAAAAGAGTAGAATGAAATTTAGTACACTGTAAGTGTGAAGTGATGGTATTTAAAGGAAGACGATAAGGCCTAGTTGAGTTATATAGTTGGTTGGAGTAGAGCAGAAAAAGGTACAGAATGTAAAATATATTGGAAGTGTGATTGAGCCAAAGGGTTGGAGTAGAGAGGATCTAATAAGAAGAGGGAAGCTGGGGGAGTGGTTCTATGGGTGTGGTAGAGAAATGCTATGGAGAAGAGAATTTCTCGTGAAGGGAAAGGAAGTGCTGTCACAATGAGAAACACAAAGAATGTAACTATCCAAGAAAGAATGGGAGTACAGGAAGTACCTGAGATAATAGAGGAAGCGAGATTTGAGTTGTTAAGACAATGCAACAATGAGGGTGGAAAGGAGACTACCAAAGAGAATTAAGGGAATACAGTATGTAGGAAAAAGTTATTAAGGGAGACCAAGAGGTGGGAGAAGCAGATAACACAAGTGTGTGAATGAGATAAGAAGAATGGAAGTGATTAAAAGAGAAAGAATGGTGGAAGGATAAAGGAAGATGGAGGCATTTTACTAAACTGACCCAGCCACAGGCTAGAAACTGTTGATGATGTTGATGTGGGTGCCATGAAGTTTGTTTGAAAATCACCACTACACCATTAACGACAATGGTTAACCTAATCATTAATTGACAAGTGTATTCATTAAGCCAAATATAAATTGGAATCATATATTCCCTAAGATGATTTAATATAGGATGGTCCTAATTTGATAGTAATGAAATTAAATTTTTAAAAACAACACTTAAGCATGAGTTAAATCTTGGATTTTGATTTCTGTTTGGTGATTTATTCAATTAGTTTGTTTACACTACATTCGAGCCATAGGTACTAGACCTTGACATCCAAACATTTTATAGTTAAGACTTGGTTAAAATGGTGCCTTTAGAAAGTTATGGTTGTATCATAATTTCATTTATTCTGAGGGTACTAAGTAGTGCAGTGTTCCAATTTAGGCCTTATATAATTGGTGTTAATTAGTTTTAAACCAATCACGCAAATTTCTTACTTTTATAAAAATAGTTGCTTGCTTGGTCATTTAACACTAATCTAATGAAAAGTGTTCCACAGGTTTATTAGGTTGACTTTTTTTTTTAAGGGTGTGAAACATCTTCAAAGGAAGATTCACTTCATAGTGAAAGTTCTGATAGTAGTGGAGTGATTTTGTCAACATCACCTGTACCTTTACCTGAAAAGAAGAGGCCTCCTGTACCACCTAAAAAGCCAAACAGATTAGTTTCAGGGGTAAGTATGTTAGAGTGTAAAACCAGTTCTTCAATCAGATTTAAAGATGATTTTCCTTTTTTTAAACTTTTAATTGGCTATATATATAATTTACACATGATAAAAAAGGGCTTTTTGAAATTCTTAAGTACCACAAAGCCATTTAATATTCTCGTAGATGGTGCACTAAGTCAAGGTTTCCCATTCCATTGTAATATTTTGCCATCATCCATTTGTCAGAGAAAAATATTGGCTTATTAAAATCATAATTATATATATATAAAAACAAATTATGATTTTTCTCACATTTATTTTTAAATGCTAATCATTACTTAACTGATCAGGCAAGTCATACTATGTTATGGATACTAAACATTTACTCGGGTCAGCTTCTGATTTTAAATTTTCCAGCGAATCTCAAATTAAGTTGATGTAAAATCTAGTAGGCCAATATTTCACAAGTAATTTTTTTTATTTATTACTATAAATAAACTTGTAATGAATACAAACTACCTACATAAAATAAGTGTGTTTTTCAACTATTAATGATTAAATTTAGCAAAATATATATTTTGATTCAATTACTAAACACAAACACACATAAAATAAAAATAATTTTCCTTAGGTGAGAAGTTTAATGACTTTGATGTGAGCCACAAGATGTTCATTGTTCAGAGACATACATAAAGCTGTGATGTACAATTGGATTGGATTGCTATTGATGATATCGGGTTTGAATTTCTTTTAGGTGCAGAGAGGCTTTCTTATTTCTAAATGGTTTACACAATCTGCCATACAAATTTGAATACATTCTCTCTAAAATAATACCCTCCTCATTCATACTCTGAGTGTAATTAATGTGTGCAAAAAACCCGAAAGTGCACTAATACACAAAGATAATAAAGTTCAGCCTATTATTCTGATGTAATAACAAAATCCTCTTGTTCTATTAGGAACTATAATTTCTATTTAAGATTTTGCCCTTTATTGATATGCCCCATGAAAGTATAATTTTGTTTGTACAAAGCATAAGTAACGCTTATTAACATTGATTTATTTATTTCACTCTACAGCTCAAAAAAATTAATCCTTTCGTTTCATACTGCAATGTGCAGTAATAATTTCTTTAATGCTGCAAACTCAAATTTATTTAATTATGTAACTTAAAACTAAATTCTAAAAAATTGTTATAAAACTAAAAACACCATATCACTGTTTTGTTCTAGGTTAAAAGCAGTACAGCCCAAAACACATTTGCAGCACTTGATGAAGCTTTAAATAATTTAAAAATGAACTGTATTGGTCCAGAAGTACAGACAGAGACAGACAAAGGAAAGCAAGAAACTGAAACAGAAAGTCCTATACTAAGAAAAAAGGAAAGAGTAATGCATAGAATGACTGATGAAGAAGTATTTGTAGAGTTACGAAGAATTTGCCATCCAGGTGACCCATACAAAAGATTTGAACGAAGCAAGGAACTAGGGGCAGGGTAGGCTCAATTTATTTGAAGGGTACAAGCATATAAAAATCAAAGTCACAAAACCCTCGAAATCTAGTTATTGCTGCCATCTTGTGGGAAACTGAGCAACCAATCTTTCTATGTGATTGTACAAGCAAAGAAAAATCCGTGTCCTGAGATATGGCCATATTCTCAATTCCCATACAGGAAAATAAAAGACCAAGTCCAGGTGTAAAAGGATAAAACAATCAAAGTCCATTACCTTGTATTGTATATTTGGCATTCAATTGTTTTATAATGTTTTTGGTATACAAGGTTATTTTATTTTTTATATTGGCATTGTTTATTAACTGCCTTGTTTTGTGAGATTGAAATAGTTAGGTTATTCTTTAAATAGTTTATTGTTGGTTTTGAATGGTTAAAGTTCTCATTATAATTTTACATTTAATGAGTATTTGTTCTCACATGGGTCTTTGCATGTATACACCTAGTAATAAGATTTATATTATCACCATGAATTGATCCAGTAGTGATGAAAATATACATGAACATTTTAAATGCTGGTAACAGGTCTAAAATGCATGTTTATTTAGGGAGGTTAAGTGACACCTAAAAAAAAAAATTCGTACAATGAGCAACATTGAAGGTGAGGACTGTGAATGTATCCGCTTTAAGTGGTTCCCAACTATTAACCTAAACGAAAGTAAAGTTGTAGTCAAAATTTTTAACTTTCTAGGTTCTAAAGATGAACAGGATACTTATTTAATTGGATTGATTTATGTTTTTCCAACTAACCATAGGTGACCATGCAAGAACGAGCATGAAAGTAACCTATGTAGTTATAGCTATTCTTTTAAAGTAAGAATACTTAAAGATGGTAAGATGTTTGAAATGCCTGTGTTCCATCAAGCATTCATTGCAATACATGGTATCTTAAATCAAAATATCCAAACTTTAAAGAAAGCTCTCATTACTACTCAACCAAGGCACCTACCGATGGAAGAGCGTACACAGCGTACATAAGTTGCCAGAAGATACTTTAGATAAAGTCATCATGCACATTAAATCCCTCGTAGGCAGGCAATATCATTAGAGCAGCCATGAAAGCGTAAAACTATATACCGGAAAAATTGAATGTAAAAAAGCTCCACAATATGTAGCAAGCTTATAATATTATAATATCATATGAAACGTATAGTCAAATCTTCACAATATTCGGTTATCCTAGAAGTGATGCGTGCTCAGCATGAAATGAATACACAGCAAACATTACTGGTCTTAAAGAAACAATTAAAGACTGTAGTAACCTGAACAAGGGGGACATAATCCAGAATGAAATAAAGAAGAAACACATCAAAAAAGCTGTTCACTTAAAAAAGGCGAATGCGTTCTACATGAAAAAGCGCGCAACAAAACATTCATCAAGAAAAACTTTTGATCGCAAGGCATTATGTTTTGATTATATGACAAACCTGCCTAACCTGATTATTTCTACTAACAATGTTTATTAACTGAGTAAAAATTTAATATTGTGCTTATATTTAATTTTATTTATACTAAAAAATGTGATTATACATTGAGCCAACTGCATAGATAAGATATCAGAAAGTGTCTGGACTTTGATTGTTCTTTGAAAGTGTGTAAATGACTTTGATTATTTTTTCATACAAAAATATTAGTTTTGTCTCTAAGAAATTGAATTAACATAAAGTAAGGTTTTTTTATTTTCATAAGTTATTTCATCCTAATTCTTATGTGTAAGCTAAATTAAGATGTTTTATTTTTTTCTCTATAGCTATTATTTAAGTGTTGAGAACATTTTGAAAATTTAAATTAGCTTTTCTTCATTTCAACTAAATGTGACTTTGATTGTTATTTGCTTGTAACCTTCATTTGAGTTTCTCTCTATTGTAGAAAACTTATTTTAACAAAATTAACATAAGCAACAAGATTAGTTTGCATATAACCCAAACGGGTAGTAAGACATGGTGCTAATAATAATAATAATAATAATAATAATAATAATAATAATAATTACAAGATTAGTTTTCATTTTCAAGTCAGGCAAATAATTTAAAAATTACCCATACACGAGATGAGGAAATTCAACTAATTAAAATATACATAGTTGATAGATGAAAGATTCGCCAGTAAAAATAGTGTTGGGCTTTCAGTTTAAGCTCATTTTTCAATTTTATGGTTATAGTATATGTTTATTTTAAGAGTGAATCGAAAAATAAATACAATTACCTTTCAAAGAAATACTTAGCGCTACATGTCTTGGTGCATTTGTAGGTTATCTATTACTTATTGACTACTTTAGATACACGGATTGACAAATTGAATTTTAAGTAAATTCACGGATTTCACCTAGAACTAGGCTAGAAAACTACTAATTGTAAGAAATAATCTTATTGCATTTGATTATGACTGGATTTCTGCTTTCTAACTTAGGTTCACAAACATTTACACATTCCTACCCTTTCATAACTTAATGTCGAGTTGTTTACATCATCTTTGTGCTGGTTAAAGTTGACAATTAATTTAATATAATAAAGCAAAGCATACAGTGATTATTATTATTCTTTTAATGATATAATTACAAAGTATAAAGTAAGGTGAAGTACATTGTCATTACTTTATTCCGTTAGTATATTGTTTGAGTTCTAATTTGCACTTTTGCCACCAGAACAATGACAGCTGAGATATATCAGTATATCTTAAAATATGATTCACTTATTTCTTTACTCATTCTTCACTCATAATTAGCATAGTGATAATGGGTCTTATAATATTCAAATCATTGTTGGAATTATTTTAAAATTATATACTACATATACATTAATATCAATTTTATTGTAGATTTAAATATCCCTGGAAATTGGCTGATCATATTTTATCCTAATAATTATTTGTATTATTAATTCAATTCAATCTAATATTCTTTTCCAACAACCAATTCTCTTAACACTGACATCATACCTGTCTCTATTGGGATTCAAATTCTGTATATTATAACATTCCTATTTATTTGGCTGTCCAGTAGCCAACCCTAACTACTATACTACCGGAGCACCCTAGGGGGTTACATGGTTAGGATGGACCCCGAGCGGTAGGGGTTGGGATCGATGGTTCGTGGGGAATGAGGCTAGCGAGTTAGTCCAAGAAGATATGTTTATTACTCCAGATAGATACAAAGCTACTACATAATATGAGGTAATTCCCCGTGATGAGGGAGCACGCGCGATAACGGGACCCGCGAAAACTACCTAGAGACCCGGGATCGAACCTCCGGCCGGGGTGAACCGCCAGATCACATGCTAAGTCGTCACTTCTCAAACGGCAACCCTACCACACATGCATCCAGCATGGCTTCCAACAGTCAACAATGTGTGTTCTCCTCGCACACAAACATGCTGATCTCAATTCACACCAGTCCAAAGGTCCATTGGCCGCACCGTGCTCTCTCGTCAACGGGATGAAGCTATATGAGCTATATGCTACTCTCAGCAGGAAGGCAACCCAACACTCTTGAATTCCAAGGAAATGTACAAGCGTGGGTCAACCTCCCGCCAGAATAAACCTTAAATAATTATGCTCTTACAATATAGTATATGTTTATTGTAATAATGAATCTAAAAATAAATACAATTACCTTTCAAAAACAAATTAGCGCTACATGTCTTGGTGCCTTTTTAGGTTATCTATTACATATTGACTAACTGTTTGAAAGGTAAATGATTTTTCAAAATTTTTGGGTCGATATCTGGGTACTTGTAGATGAGCTCTATTTCGTGGTTTGAAATTATTAATGGAAGGTGACCTGGTGGTCTAGGGGTAAGGTGTCGGACTTCTATGCTGGGGTCCGGGGTTCAATCCTCGGTCCCGGCACAGATTTATCTGATTACCAAACCCTTCCTTCACCTCTGACAAGACATCTTGTGAATGTGGGGAATGCCAGGCCTCCACCGTGGTTGGGATTCTACGTTAAACTTTAGGTCCTCCATTTCATCTCACAATCACCCTACCATTACACATTAGCGTAAGTGTGTATAACCCGAACGAGTAGTAAGACACGGTGCTAATAATAATATTAATGGAAGTTATCTCAGTCACTTCTGAGTTGAGATAAGCCGGATATTACAACTTTATACAGCTGCCCTATGATAAAACTAAAACTAAACAAGTCAGCTATTAGCCAACAGAATTCTTCAGCCTGAATTTTACAGAAATAACTGTCACAAATGTTGTTTGAGCTCGTGACTCAATGCCATAAATACCCAGTGCCTTAGTTTTATATCAACTAACTCAGACTTCTTAAATACATTTGGGTCTGTCCACAACTTGATATAGTCAAAACATACAAGCGCATCGCACACACACACACACACACACACACACACACACACACACACACACATGCGCGTGCATGCACACACGAAACAAGTTTAAAAAAATGATTTCACGTGTTTATTTTGTCACATAATCTGGATTGCCTTTGAGGGGGAAACCATGGATTGTATCCCGGTCCGGAGTATAGAGAGTATTTTTGCCTAATTGTTTTCCAACTCTCCCCTATACAAATGCATGTTCATTTCCTCTCAATTTCTACTTTTCTTATCCCTATTATTTTAGCATTACTAAACAAAAATCACAGCAATTCTGGTTTTCTTTTTACACTTAACTATCAACTATAGCACTTTGTGGTTGGATGTTTCAATAACATCTAGTCTTTTGTAGACCAAATATGATAATACTTAACAATTATAATTAATCTTTTAAAAATTACATTCCCTTCTCCTGAGATTCATTGCTCTGAAATTAACCATAATTTTTTTATCTCCTATTACCAATATTGGTTTGAATTCTATAGTTATGAAACCACAAATAAAATAATTAAAATAATTTAAGGTTGGCTCAAGCCCTCCCATATTATCCCTTAGCTCATTATTAGATGGGTTTACAAATATTTATAATAAGCTCTTAGTGCTTCCTCCCCAACCCAATGGGTTGGCCCCATGCCACCACTGCGGAAAATTTTCCCATTAAAAAAAATCTACTTGATTTTTTTTACCTGTACAATATACACACTTACATTTACAAAGATGCACACTTTAAATATTCTATTTATTTATATTCAACAAATTTCAATTCATAGCTGGTCTAGAAAGTTACCTAATGCTAAAGTTATGATTTATATATACATGAGATGAATAGTAAAATACTAACTAAAGCTTATTAATTCAAACTTAGTTTTAAGAGTGTACAATTATTGGTGTAATTTCCCATATTAAAAATTTGCTGTCCAGTGTAAACAATTTTAGGTGCACTATAAAGGTTCCTTCCACCTTTTTTTAAAAAAAGTATACACTGATTTTAAATCCTTAACTTCTGACAGTAAACATTCTAAACCCTAACTGTTTGAAAGGTAAATGATTCTTTGAAGTGTTTGGGTCGATATCTGGCTACTTGTAGATGAGCTCTATTTCGTGGTTTGAAGTTATTAATGGGAAGTTATCTCACTCACTTCTGAGTTGAGATAAGCTGGATATTACAACTTTATAAAGCCATGAACTAAAATTTAAAATATATTGATTTTAAATATTGAGCCACTTTAATTGTTTTAGGTATTCGCTAATAGGATATTTTATTAAGTTGATAATACCTATTAGACATGAGTTTGGAACCTTTGGGATTTTGTGGCTTAAGCTTTTATTCATGCCAAGGAGAAGTTCTGAAGAGTAGTCAAGGTGTTAAAGAACTAATGATGCACATATGATTGATTTGACATTACTTGGTAGTCTGAATTTGAATTTATAAATATTCTTTAAACATTAAAATTTCTTTATACAAGACAAGACATGTTTTTTCGAGGTTAGATTCTCGTCACTTACTACTCCTAAGTTATTATAATGCTTTACCCTCTCAATATGTATGTCTGGATCTACACACATTCTTCACAGTAAGACTAACAGTCAGTACCTTGCATTTGATAGGATTAAGCTTCAGGCAGCTTACCACACATCATCAGAATGCTTTCTTCTTCCATTTTATAAATGCATTTGTTAGCATTAAGCTTCAGGCAGTTTACCATACACCATCAGACAAATGCTTTCTTCTTCATTTATACTTCTCACAACTTTATAAATATCTTTTGGTGCAAACGACATGTAAAGTTGAGTGTCATCTACATACTGATGAGAAGAGAGACATTTAAAGTATTTGAGCACTGAATATGCATAGAGTGAAAAGGAGGACCCAGTATACTGCCTTGTGGAGCTCCTCCAGCTACCGGGTCAGAGCTTAAAGCTGTGCACAGGCTAGTAATGACAAACTTTTATAAAGAAAAAGAGCACTATTGGCTTAGTTTGAATCGGGACAGCCTAGTTAAAGGGAGAAGGAGATAGTAAATATACTCTCATTTAACTTCTGACTCGCACACTCCGGTGGCCACATGATCAAAGGTGCTACTCTCACAATAAACTAAACTGCCAATGATGGGGAGCTCGTGGTTCTATCCCAGTCGAGTATACTGGGGGTGGTTTTTCCTAAATGGCCTCCCTCCTTTCTCTCTCTCTCTCTCTCTCTATCTTTCCATGCAAATATGGGTACATTACCTCTACATTCAACCTACCTAATCCTTAATGCATAAGCGTAATTAGTTTTAAGTGTATATAACCCAAATGTGTAGTAAGACGCGGCGTTAAAAAAACTTCTGGGTCGAATCTATTATTAGAAAATATAGTAGAAAATAAAAAGTTGGGGAAGGGTGAGAGGGAAGATTATTAGAAGGGTTTAAACATATGTATACAGAAGGTTTTGGAGGTCAATAATATTGGAATAGAGACAATAATTCTTAAGTTAATTTGTCGCTAGTATGATATATAACTTGCGGTGCTATTTATAAAGATGATTTTATTTAAGTTGAAATATTTGGAATGAAAAAGACATTAACTAAAGATACATATATTTTAATCAGTGGTACTTCTTTTTTTAATATGGTACTCTACGGGACGCACAAAGTGTAATTCCCTTGATATTTTTTGAAAAAAAAAAAAAGTATTTAACTTATACATGTTTGGCATTAATGATAAATTTTAAATATCTTATAGGTATTAGTTTTACTATAGTTTTATTTGTAAACAAATTATGATACAGATTCATATTGTTTGCACTGCCACCATATAAACTGGTTGTCAAACTGTAAGCAAATATATTTAGAATGTAAGGTAATGCGGGACAAGAGGCCAAAATAGCTTGGACCAACTAGTCTTCAAGCTCATGAATGGGAGAACAAAATGATATTAAGCCAACTGGTTGACAAAATGAAAACAATTATTTTAAAGATTGGCTGGGTCAAGGCCATGTGATAGACAACTGATTGACAACATGTAAACAAATATTTGGTGGGTCAAGTGACAAACACAACTTCTGCCAAATGGTTGACAAACACATGCACTCATCCATAGGACTGGTGGACAACCGTTGGGATAGATCCAGTCAAAAGTAGTCCAAGTCACTGACAAGTTAAGTTAATACAGTGTGAACAGTGTGTTCGACAACAAAGTTGAAAACGGGAAAACACATGTAAAATCTATCAACAGTTTTTTGTTGTTGTAATTTAATGTATAAATCTTCTAAGCACATCGGTAGTCACATGGTTTAATGCGTCATTCTCACATTATACTGGATTGCTGGTTAAGGGTGAGCTCAGGTTTCAAACTCATATAAGATATTTACAGAGATTTTTTTCATAAATGCTTTTTCTCTCCCTCAATGAAAGTGCATCTACATTAACTCTAAATTAAAAAACTGACCCAGGCCACAGGCTGGAAACAGTAATGTATGTAAATTAAATTAACTAAATTATACCTTTCTCAATCCTACCATATCAAATCAACCAATGTTCTGAACTTTGACATCTCAGAAATTTGTAATTTCAGATATACGGGTAGTACCAGTATAGTTTGCAAAAACTGTAAAATTTCAGATTTGTTGGGTTCTTATTTTTAAGTTATAGACTTTCAAAAAAGCAAAAATTGCACAAATTTGACAATGTTTTCAAATCTTTAAACAGATATAGATCAAAAACCATTTGACCTATAGAGCTCAAATTTTTGTCATTCTCTTCTGTTTTTAATGAGCTTTAATTTGACATTAAACATGACTATGGTATTTGAATTTTTCTAAAACGCTTTTTTTTAAATCTCAAAACCACCCATTTTAATTTTTCTGAAGAAAAAAATAATGTTTTAAAGACATTAGGCCTAATTGTAATTAATTTTTTTAATATTTTAATATATGTGAAATTTGCTAAATTTGTTGATTTCAATGTATAGATCATAACCGTAGCAGAGTGGTTGATGTTTGAAAGTTGCTACTAATAAATTTATAATTTATTGCACTACATATATGCAAATACCTAATATCTATCAAATTAAAAATTAGGTAATAGCAAATTAAATTGGCATGTCTGGTTTCACACTGATTTACTATAGAGTAGGTTTACAAATACATTATTTATTTCGGAATCAACCTACAGTCTTTGTCTAAAATTAGCTTACCATAATCAACTTCAAGTTTTCATCATTGGAAATCCAATGCTGGTAATGAACAGTTCTGTAAAGTAGTTTGACATTATATATAAATATTGTATTGGCTGGCTTCCATTTAGATTGAAGCTTCAGACTGTAGTTATAAAGTGAAAAGAACAACTTCTAACACCTGGATCCTATTTAACAATTTTTTTTAACCCGCCTCAATGGCGTAGTTGGCTAACACGCTTGTTTCGTGTTCAGCTAGACTGCCAAGGACGTGGAGATCAAGATTCGAATTTCGTTCGAGTGAACTGGGGGGGAGGGGGGGGGGCTGTCCCTAAGTGGGTTACCACTCGTTTTCTCTAAACAATTGTCCTTTCTGCTCCCATGCAAATGTGGGTTCACTTACTTTAAATTCAACCTCCCCAATTCCTAATCCATTAACATAATTAGTACTTAAGCATATAACCCAAACAGGTTGTAAGATGTGGTGCTAAATAATTTTTTTGTACATAATTCATGAATCAGTTTTTTCACATGTTCATCGCTGATAGCATGGTGGCTACAAACAGGGAAAACCTGGAAAAGTAAGGGAATTTTTTGGTGTCAGGGAATTTAATATAAAAATAAGGAAAAGTCCAAGAATTTAAATAATTGCACCTAAACATTTAAACAAAAGGGATATATTTTTTCCCCGGTGCTAGCCAAATGTGTGTGTGTGTATAATGTTACTCTAACCTGAGATAGTTGTATAAGGTTCTATAACACACCTACACAGGGACACAAATAATACAGAAAACATTAATAAGTAGAAAAAGAATTTATAAGAATGTTGTTGTTTAATATATTATGTTAGGATTGTTTTCAAAAATATGTAAACAATCTTAGTAAAAAAAGTTGCTATTCGCCAAGATAAACCCTAAAAAGCTTAAGTGGGAAATTTTCTTAAATGTTGTCTGGAAAACCTGGAAAAGTCAGGGAATTTTATTGTAAAAAGTTTTGTAGCCATCTTGGATTGATTCTTTTTAATTCTAACCATTTGCTTCACAATTAATTTCTCACATATGTCATTCAAAATGTAAATTTATTTGAAATTCTGCTTTTAAAAACCTAACTTCTCAAGAACTTTTAAATAAGTACTTTTCCAAATAAAGTGAAGACAATTTCAGTTCTTCCTTGCTCAGAGTATAAACTCTCCCAATTACAGTAACAGGCTCTACTTTTTGCAAAAGGGATTTGCATGGCACATTCAATATAAGCTCGGTTGTGGGTAGAAATAGGATGAAGGTAGCTTGTAACATTATTCTTTGCAAGCCACCATGTATCTTCATATACTATAGTAACAAATCCAGATTCAATTTTCACAAAGTCATTTGGTGTGACATAGTTAAAGCTGTCACATGTTCAGTAAACTGAGTAGTACTCACTCTCATTCATTGTTTTCTCAAAGTTGACAAAATACCCTTTTCACTCGATTTTTTTTTCACCTGATTGGGCCTTGTAGTTGCTAACTCTAAACTCGTCTTCAATTTTTTTTGCAGCTCCAGCTGGGTGGTAAAACTTAAAAAATTGCTAATTTCTCCTTCTGTTTTGAAGTTTGAGAAAACAACATAATTTTTGCTGACTTAAATCTGAAACTTGGTTTAAAGTATTGTTGCGTGCTGGAATAAAAAATCATATTGGTCTTTGCCTATCACATCAAGTTTTTTCCCGAAAGAACTTTTAATATCAAAAAATAGTGTAGTTTGGATTAATGTTTTATGAGGTAAATAAGTTTATTAAGAATTATATTATAACATGTTTTAAAATATAATCAGATAGCAGACAAATATACAAACCTAACCTTCAATGAGTAAATTACTTAGGTTTTCATGAAAGAAATGTTTGCTTGGAATATTTCTTTGAGTGTGCCTTACTCAAACAGTACCTTTTAATACTCCGACAGTAATCGGCCATTATATGAGTGTCCCACCTTCCTTGGTATCACTCTTTCATTATTTTTAAATTTTAACGAAAGCTTTCACCTTGTTCATTTCTCACATCACCTAGATTCTTAAGAAATCAATCAAGATGGCTGTTGAGAAAATTAAGTTTAATGCTCATGTTGCAGCCAAGACTGTGAACATGTTTTAGCAATGTTTCGACAATATCTCTGTAATTTTTGGATTTTCTACTCCTCAGGAAATTATTAAGAACTGTAACAAATGAATTCCATGCAGATCTCTCAATTTCATTCATAGAGCTAATGAAATGTGAATCTTTCATCAGAGTTCTAATTTCAGGCCTGTTAAAAACACCAGCTTTTATTTTTTCATAACTAATTTGTGATATTTTTTCACAGATGTACTTAAAGCAGGTGCTTTCTACATCCAAAGCTTTTACATACTGCTTCATGAAACCAATTTTAATGTGGAGAGGAGGAAATAGGATTTTTTTTTCATTATTTACTAGAGGCTGGTTTATTACTTTTTCCCCTCCAACTTTTAAATATGTTCTTAATGCCCACTTCTGAGTTATATCAATGTTTTTTCCTGGCCTGACCATCCCAGAGACACCCAGTTGGCCGAGTAAAAGGTTAACCATTTTAAGACCTACACAGATGATCCATTTATGATGTATATTTGAGTAACTTAAAAAAATTTCAATATCTTCCTTTAGATGGGTTGAATGACCAATGGGAATTAACCCATACTAATACACATAATGGAGCAATACAAACAATCAATCAAACAAACCACTTTCAACTCTGAATTATTGTAAAAGGTCATATTCCCTTTTACGAAAAAATGTTATTTTTGTACTGTGCTCAAGTAATTTTTTTATTTAATCTCGAAGCTATCAGTTTACACAACTCTTTAGAAAGACCCAAATCTCTTACTAAGTTATTCAGTTCTTCCTGATTAAAAAAGTACAGCCCTGAGTTAGAACATGAACCAGTATCATCATCTTCAAAAACCACATAATGTTTAACAACTTCTTTGATAGCCTCCTCTTCCTCAAATGATGGAGGGAGATATGTTAAAAACAGGCACAAGTATTTCATCTGCATGAGCAATTGGGTGGATTGCTGATTCAAGACTTAGGTGTGTGTGTATATATATATATATATACTGTGGTCCGAAGTTTGGAATAAGTAAAAATAGCAATCATCTAAATGATTTTTTGGTTCTCGCCATATACTGAAAGCTAGTTTATTTTACTTAACTTTGGTTCACTGTCTCAAAAAATTTCCGCACGGTGTTTGCATACTGTGTGTGGAGCCCAGGACTTGTCTTGATCACCTATTTTTGCATGAAAATAAGCAAAATTGGCATTCTTCACTAAGTCACCAATACTGGTTCTTTGAATGGGTGCAGTGAAGCTTACACATACATAGCAAAAAGAATCCAGACTGTTCAAACAATTTCGTCTGCAAGACTTATGCCGAGTTCAACAAAGAGAAGGTTATGTATTGCTAAAATGTAACAATGCTGGGTCATAATCCAAATATATGTCACAATCCACAATTATTGGACAAATAAAATAGTAATACTTAGACGAACAATGACTTGGGTGTGGTGCTGGTAGTGTGAGAAAAGAGGATAATTGACAGGAAGGCTCTCTGCTGGCGGGTATTTAGTCGGCCCAAAGTCACATAGAAATCATAAAGCCACTCTTATAAACCATTGTCCGATGGCTTTCCTGGCAGCCACAAAATTTGTAATCCAATAGGAAGCTTTAAAAAAATATTATTTTATGATGATAATCTCAATTATTTCACCTGAAATACAAATTATTTGAACACGAACAATTTTCCTAACATAAGGATCTAGTGGTGAGCTACTTATAACTTTTTCAGATTTTATCAGCAAATTTCACATAAATTATGTTATCAAACGTTTGAATCGTGCAAGATCATAGCAATAAACACAGACTGTGTGATAGTTGAAAAACTTAGTGATAAAAAAAATTTGGGTCTTGTTTGAAATCACTGAACTGAAATTAGTTATAAACAAGTGTCATATTTGAAATCACTGAACTGAAATTAGTAATAAACGAGTGTCAGCTCTTAGTCAGCAGAGAAATAAATTTAAAAAAATTAGCCATTGTGATTATACAATTATCATAGTCCTTCATTTGGCATCCCTTCGTACCATCAAACAAAAACTAAGGTCACCCAAAGAAAGTGGTTAGTACCAAGTTTTAGCTTTCTATGTTTCTTTGTTGTTTAGGTTGTCACAATTGTTTATAGGCTATTCTCACTAAGGATGTAAAAAAAGTTGCTAAGGTTACCAGCCTAAAGATTTCCTTAACAACTTATCAACTCTTTTTAAATTTCTTGGTTAGTTTAGTTCTAGATGGACTTCCTAGTTGACATGCAATCCAAGACATTAGGCTTGACATAATTAATTTTTTTAAATAAACCCAAGGTTCACACCTTGGGATTTCACTATTTAGACTTGAAAATTGCCACCTCACTATTTTTCTTGGGTTTGGAATTACACCATAGGTCACAGGGTTGTAAGCTTATGGTGAACCATTATGGACCATATACAGTCAACTCTCGATTCTACGACCCCGGGAATAGCGTCCCTCTCGAAGTAACGACCCTTTTTTGGGGAACCGTGAAAAATGTGGGAAAAATGGTTGAGAAGTTTAAGGAAATCGGCTGTAAAATGTATTTGTTGCATTTATTTAGGTCGCTGCATTGCAATTAGCTTTGTGAGCGCTGTATTATTAGTAACTGGGGTGGGTCAGGTATAATAAAAGACACCACCTCATCAATGCCAGCCAATATCACTTGACTCTGTCCACCCCCTCCCACAAGTAAGACAATGTTTCCCCGCGCACGACTGCCGCTACATCACGCGCCAGGCTTGCTTTTGCCATTGTTATTTCGATTCTCGATTTGGTTACTATTTTGGTTTGATTTTGTGAACAATATTTGATGACCCACGCTATTTTATTTTATTTGATACAAACTTATAATTTTGACGAAATTAGTGAAAGGAGTACCTTCTTCAAAAAATAGGTAGGTTTTATTTTATTTACTTTTTCACGTATTGTCTAAAAAATGTAATTTTTTCGTATGAAGGTCAGGGGTGGAACAAAATCTGTTAAAATTCCAATAACTACCCCTTCGAAATAACAACCCTTTTCCAGGGAACCGTGAAAGGTCGTAGAATCGAGAGTTGACTGTATTCGGTTCACAATGTCGAGTTCACTAAAAATTTTAATCTGCTTTCATATAACCATGAGAGGGTCACAATTAGAGTAAATTTATTTAAATCTATTTCTTAGCATTTAAAATATTCCTCTACTGGATAGTTTCCAATAATATTTAGTTAAAAATTAAAACATGTTGATGAAACATTGTGTTGAAAAATTACATTACATAGGTAACATCAAATTTATAAATAGGACTAATAATATTTAATATAAAAAGCTTAAATAAAAAGCCTTCAAATAACAATTAAGTTAGATACATTTTATAGCGCCCCCTCTCCCCCTTATTTATGGTTTGTAGGGGTGTTAAAAAACATGAGACCAGTGGCGGCTCGTAGCTAAAATTAGTGGTGGTGCTGCTCCAGAAAAATTTTAGCCTTTGTTTTAAAATTGTGTAAAAGGAAAAAAAAACATGCATAAAAAGAAAATTTATTCAGGAACTTGATAAAATCTTAACAAAAAAATAGTTTTTTTTTACTTTAACTTAAATTGTTACAGTTAGAGCTTAATCTATTCATTTAAAAATGAAATCCATTCTTGTTCTAATTTGCGCAAAAAGTTCAATAATTTTCCCCTTGATCTCTGGAGGATAATCGAGGAAATTGTTCTCCATTGAAAGTACTGCAAGCGCATTTAGTCTTTCTGTTAGATAAAAGAACCGAAAAAAAATGAATCAGATAGAATAGCTGGAAGCAGAATAATAATCTAATTCTACACTTTATCACATTCAAGAATATGGTACACAGTTTATAAGCACAAAACACGTCAAATAAAAAAAAACTTCCTTCACCATCACGCCAGAGCCGGCACTGCGAGAGCAACAGTGCTCTTTCTACCTGGCAATCTCACCTTCCTCCCCAGCCCCCTCCTATGTGTGCATGTGCACAACAGTCAGACCCCACACCGCTGGCACTGTGAAGCGCACAGTTTCATACAAATATTTTTGTATTATTTTCATAAACTGGGGGATGGCTATTGAAGTACTGACATTAAGCTTAAGGAATATATATTGTACTACAAAAATAAAGAAAGAATTAAAGAAAAAAGGACTCATTATATTAAATGTTATCGATAATATCAAGTGGAAATAGGGGGTGCTGCAGTTCCGCAGTGCATATAAATGAGCCGCCACTGCATGAGACAATGGAAATTTTAAAAGTTTTAAGATTAAACTGTAGGATAACTTATAAGCTACAAGCAGTTTTCGCAGACTGTGTAGCTATTGATTCAAGACATGTTTCAATAGGCATGGCTTTACTGGTTCAGTTCTTCTGTTCATTTTTTGAGTTGACTCCGATCAGATAGGTTGTGTGTTGTGCTGCAGTATCTTCAGAAGTGTGATTTTGATTTCTTTTTGGTTCACTGTCCAACAAAGTTTTGCGAAAAGCTTTTAAATATAGTTTAAAGGTCAAATTTAGGATTACATGCTTGTGAAATTATCATATTATGAAATAATTCTCTTGTTCTATTTGCACCTTCACGAGAGGGGTATGTTTTAATTGTCTTGCTGTAGGTCTTCAGTATTACACAATATATATGAGTCCACTGAAGAACATAAAACATTAATACAATGAGAACTGGCTGTACTGATATAAAAACTTTACACACTTTTCATAAAGCTTAATTTTTGTACGGATACGTTAATATTTATGGTAAGTGTCCCAACATCGTTACTCAAAACTTGTTAAAAAATCTCTCTGGGAAATATCAATGACACTTTCAACCTGCAATCATCCCTGACCTTACTATACACTTACTGTGCACAAAATACTTAAAATTCAGAACCCAAAAAAGGACACAGATACCGCTAGGGAAGGTGAATATTATGACATTTATGAACTTAAAATGGTCCTAGTTGAGTCGGTTAATGATGTTTGTTCATCATTTGGCATTTCTCCTGTTAAGGTGCAAAAGTCATAAGCTGAAGCTAGGTTCATGTGATGAAGAAAGTTACAAAAATAGCTAAATATGTATAAGAAAAGTTAAATTTAACTCTTTTGAGTTGAACATCTCATCTCGACTGATGGGCATTTTTCAAAGGCAACGCATGCTGTTTAGGATAATGAGTATGGGCATTATTTTATTGACACTCTTAAAGACAAAATGAAATTTGCTTGTTACACTCAAGAAAAAGTTAATATTTTGAGTTTAGTTCCTAACAAATGGAGTATTGTTAAAATTCAATTAACGTCACAATAAAAACTACACAAGGTTTATTGCAAAGAAATAGGCAGAATTCCTTAACACAAAGAAGACCAATCTGCTAAATTAAGAATGCAAACTAACACGGTACTTTTCTGAAAATTTTTCTGTGTGGCACCTTAACCCCTTGAAATGACAAGATTAACTCTTTTTGGTTTTAGTGTACACTATAAGGTCGTTCTATCCTAGCAATTTCGATTTCATCTGACCTACATACCTTTTTTGAAAAAGCAAATTTTTGAAAAATTACAGAATTTAAACAATTTTTTCAGTTGAAGGACTAACAGTAACAGCTCCTTTTTTATGCTTATACAACCCATACACGAGTGTAACAGGAAAAAATATTAGCCTGTTACTTTAAATCCTTCATTGTATTTTCTTAGTCAAAAATTCAGAGAAAATAAATGGTACGGAACTCCGCACGGACTTTTTCGCTATATTGTTTAAAAATGGAGATATTTACTCAAAACTCATAATATATGTGAAACGAAATAGTACACACAAGTGAACTCGAGTAAATTGCATTATACCTATGTAAAATATTTTTTGAGTCTTGGTTTAAGTTTTATAATTTTATTTTTAAAGAATGAATGTCCTCATTTGTATGTTTGGACCAATAAAAAAGATCGATATGGGGTCGACAAGGGTCAACACTCCATGTTAAAATTTCAACTTCCGGTTAAAATTTTCGACATTTTATTAGGTGTTGCAAATCTTCAGGTCATCGCATTGCTATTAAATTCCCCATTTATAAATTTTGACCAATAAAAAATTTAAATATTATTGACTATTGAGTCTAAAAGGAGATCATTGTTGTACAAACATTTCTCTTGAGAGGTTTAAGGAAAAATAACCTAAATTTTTTGAGAGACTTATATTTAATTACTCTATGGAGTTTGAGAATGGTTGCGTTAAAACTTTAGTATCTCTTTACAACTAAAGCTCACAAAATTGTATTAATATATTTGCTAATATCTCAGAAACTGTTGATCTCATATAAAAATATATTTCATATAAAAGTTTTTTATTTTTAATAGTACTAAAATTTGGCAATGATAAAGTTATTTCTCGGTTGGGTGNCGGGTTAACTGGGGGGGGTTCCTAAATGGTTTTCCGCTCTCCCTCCACGCAAATGCGGGTTCATTTCCTCTAATTCAACCTTCCCAATTCCTAATCCATTAGCGTAATTAGTACTTAAAAGCGTATAACCCGAACGGGCAGTAAGTCGCGATGCTAAATATTATTATTATTATTATTGATAAAGTTATTTATATATATTTAAATAGTTATGGATATACGGAAATTTCTAGTTCTATAAAGTACCGTAAATGTTATTTTCATGGGAAAATAAAAATAGCCAGTTTATTTTTAATCTTAATCAATGCTTAGATACGAATTTTAATCAATTTCGTTAGAGCCAAGTTTGAGAAAATCGATTTTTTCTCTTTTCGATTTTTACTAAACTACTCGTAAATTTGGGGTTAAAAAGACACACAGACAAACGGCATTGCAAGTAACACTTTTAAGGGTTCGGGGGGTCATGAGATGTTGACATCCATCAACATTTCAGGTTAAATTTTTTTTAGTCTCAATACTTTCTTTACCTTTAGTATTCGAAAAGTAAAAAATATATATATATATATATATATATGTGTAGCATGAAAGTTATTGGTTTTATATAAATATGTTGCTAATAAAATATTTGTATTATAAATAGATCTACATATTTGCAATGATAAGTAATTTATTATCTCAAAAGCTTTGGATATATGATAAAAAGATAATTTAAGCATCAGACAGGAGCCCTTAGTTATTTTGACAAAATATTAAGAGTAGCCATTTTGTTTGGAATATTTATAAATGTTTTGAAATGAAATTTATACAAAATCATTAGAGCCGATTTTTAGAAAATCGACTTTTTCTCTTTTCACCCTTCAGTATAGCCTTAATTTTAAGGTTAGATATCCAATTCCATAAAACCCTCGGGTCAACCATATAAAAACCCTAGATATCAAGTTTTAGCCCAATTGGTAAAATAATTTAGGCTCTAGTCGGAGGTATAGACAGACGGAAATTTATAAACTACTTTTTTGGATTTGGACGGTCATGAAATGTCGAGATTCATCAAAATCTCGATTTTGATTTTTGACGATCCCAATACTTTCTATATCTGTAAAATAGCGAGAAAGTAAAATTCTGTTTTGTTAATGAAAATTTAAGCTCAAATACTCTGATTATCTTTAATTTAAATCTAATTTCGGCTAAAAAAAATTAATTTTTTAAGCTCTGAATTGAGCCCTTCATAAAATTTTATTAAATATTTTTTTTAGCACCACCTCTTGAAGCTGTTTGGTCTATATGCTTATGTACTAATCACACTAGTGGTTATAGGAATTAGGGAGCTTATATTTATGGGATATGTACCCACATTTGCATGGAGGGAAATTGGCAAATATTTAGAAAAAACACCCTCATTACACTATACCAAGATTCCAACCTTCATCTCATCATCGGCAATCTAGTCTACTGCGAGAGTAGTTGGACTACGCAGCCACCGAGCCGGCATTAAATTATTAAAATAATGGAATTAGCCCATATTTAATATCTGATACATGCTTTCAAAACAGGAATATGTTTCCCTTTTTTGTATCATTTGTTATCATTTACTTTTATTTTAGAGCTTCCGGAACAGTATTCATAGCAAGAGACACAGAAACAAATCACCGGGTGGCCATCAAAGATATAGATCTTTCTAAACAACCTAGAAAAGAATTAATACTAACAGAGATACAAGTTATGAAGGAGTTTAATCATGAAAATTTGGTTAATTTCCTGGATGCATATTTGATTTATGACCATTTATGGGTAAGTAATGTATTTTATTTTCATAATATAATTTCATTTGATTACACACACACACACACACACACACACACACACACACACACACACACACACAATGATATTTTTTAAAATAATAATCATTTATTTAAATCTTATTTACAAAACACTTAAATTTGCTATAAGTAATCTGTGTGGGGGTATTCTGAATCTCACACATGCAAACCATGAGCTACTTTAGGATAGCAGGGTATCAATACTCATAATCATCAATTGTTTCCAGCCTATGGCTGGGAGAGATTAGTAAAATGCCTCACTCTTCCCCTATCCTTCCACCAGTTTTCCTACATTAATCATTTTCATTCTCCTCACACAGTTTCTGTTATCTGCTTGTTCCTCTCATCTCTTTTTTAGTCTTCTTTGTGATATTTTTCCTTCATACTTCATCTCTATAATTCTCTTTGGTATTCTCTCCTTTTCCATCCTCATTATATGACCATACTATCTCAACCTTTCTTCCTCTACTATTGAGTATCCATGTCAGGAGCGGTGGTATCTGACAGCTAGCAGAATGTTCCTTATTGCAAACATAGACTGAAAGTGACTAATATCAACTTATCCTGAAATAATTATTTGCTTATACTATATGACCAATAAAAAGTTTTATCAAAGGAGTCTGGTAATGCTTCCCTAAATATTACTGCATAATTATCATTTTTGTAACTTATTGAAAGAAGAAAATTTATTAATAAAATTTTTATATTTTCACAGTTGTATATTGTTATAATTGGCGACCAAAGTAATTTTTTTATATAATCTAGAGAAAAAGACATACAAAATATTAATTTTAAAATAAAACCGTTTTATTTTTTAATTTGCATGTGAACACAGCTTTGAAAATGGTTTTTATGTCATCAACCACCCCCTGTTTCGGATGGATCGCCATCTCTATTTCAGAGCATGCTGCAATTTAGAAGCTCTTGCTTCCACAAAAACAAAATATACAAATGGCTATTTTCATAATTTCTTGCTTCAATAATGTAAAAATATTAGGGCTGTGCGGGATCCCAAACTTTGAGGTGAAAATGCGGGAAAATGGTTGTTCCTGAAATTCATGTGAGAAAAAATATTTCCTGGGATTTTTCGGGATAAAAATAAAAAAAAAATTACAATCAAGGACTGGCTTTCAAAGTCACATTTTTATTTAATTTCCTTTGAAAATATTATTAATTTGTTGAATTAAAATTAACTTTATCGTCTGTTAACTAGATGGACACCCAAAACTTCAGTTACTTTTATTTTGTAACTTCTTAAAAAACAACTGAGACATTAAATAACATAACCACACTGAAGGAAATGGAATAAATATCCTTGAATAAATTTAGGGCGAGAAAACATATTTTTAGTGTAAGAAAATTGATGAAAGTGGCTTTTAAATATCTAAGTATGCACCAAATACACCTTCAACACACTTATTTGCATAAATACATGTTTATTACATAAATGTTATTGTTTTAATGGTATCCATTTGCTTTTATGTTATAGATAATGCTAGTGGATAAGATAATATTTTTTTGAAGTCCAACAGTGCTTTTTATGAGAACTTTAGTAACTAAAATGTAGAAGGTAATCAGACAGACTGGATCATTTGAGGAATATTTTTGTTATTCTTATGGACAAGATTGTTGCTCAATTGGTTTTATTCAGATTATTTTGAATATTTTTATATTTTAATTTGTATGTATTTATTAAAATTCGCACCATAAGTTTTTTTTTATTTAAGGTGATTTGTCCAACAAGCTTCTCCAAGAATTAATAGGCTACATTTTAAAAGGGAATTTTTAACATGGTTGAAGGGGGCGGAGGGGGGAGGGGGGCGGTGTTTATTGTGTGAAGGGGAGGATGGGCAGGCGGAGTGGGAAAGTAAGCTGAGATTACCAGTTCTTTGTTCCTAACAGTGTTGTCATAGCACTACCTAGCTAAGGAACTTCACTGTTATTTAGTAATTTAGAAAATAAATTGCCACCGCATGGCTCACTCAGGAGTTATGGCTTAAATTTAAATACTGGCTACTAAGATTCATAGAATATTAATAATTTAAAGTAATGAACTTATTACACATGTTGCAAAGTATTTATTGTACCGAATACTACTAGGCCTATATTTACAAACTGTGTTTTTAGAAGAAAGAAATATGTATTACTAAGCAATTTAATGAAATAATTTGAGTGGTGAAAGTTCAAGGATTCTTTTATTATTCTTTTAGCACTGAGTCTTACTATCCATTCGGGGTATACCCACATGTACTAGTTATGCTAATTGGTTAGGGATTGGGAAAGCTTAATCTAGAGGAAGTGCACTCGCATTTGCTTAGAGAGAGTGGGAAACAATTTATAATATAAGTACCCTCAGTACACCTGATCGAAATTTAACCCCGACCTCCCTGTCACTAACAGTGTACTCTATGACAAGAGTGACGCCTTCTAGGCCATGTTAGCACCAGGGCAGGTCTTAAGAGTTCTTTATTTGTAGTTAAAATATGTATTACTTCTCATTATTATAATAGTTAACAGAGCTCATGATGGGCACCTTACAAACTGGCAGACAAGCTGCAAAGAGCTGGAATGCCACGTCGACCAAGTGGCCTATAAGACTAGGATCAACTAATCAATAAGCTTATGCATAAGATGGCAAAGTGACCGACAGCCAATTGGATGACCAAATAAATACAAATATTTCAAAGCTTGAGTGTGTCAATCGATCGGCACATTTAGGACCTTGTGATAGGATATACAACTGTTTGACATGATAGGACCTACTGGTATACAAAAGTTGAGATGGATTCAATGAACCAATTGACCGACAAGTTAATACATTGCAAACAACTTGTTTGACAACAAAATTGGAAACGGAAAATAACAAGTAAAATCTATGAAATATAATTTATAACTTATAAATATCCACATTTGTGATCACATGGTCCATTGCATTAACATCCCATTGTACTGGATTGCTGGTGTTGAGGAAATTAGGGTTAGAATCCCAGTCATACGTACAGAGGTATTTTTCCCCTAAAAGCTTATTCACTATCCCTCCACACAAGTGAGTGCATATTTCCTTAGATTCCACCTTTCTCATTCCTTATCCTGCATATAGCTCAAAACGAGTAGTGAAAAGCAAAGGGGGGGGGATACCAATTTAGTTGATTTTTTTAGCACCGTGTCACACTACCCATTTGTGTTATACACTAATTTTGTGGATTAAGGTGGAGTGCTAGTGAGCGCATGTTTAGTGCATTAATTTTGCAGTTTTTATAGCACAAACATTTTTTGGCCAAAATAAATCAAACATTTCTTCTATAGAATCATAGTTTAAGTTTAGTTTTCTGCACATGCTAATCTCAACAGTTGTTGAATATCTGTCATGAGCATGGCGGCATTTGGTGACAAACTTTTCTCTTTATTTAAAAAGTTTGTCACAAAATGCTGCTATGCTCATGACAGATATTCAACAACTGTTGAGATTAGCATGTGCAGAAAACTAAACTCTATGATTCTATAGAATAAATATTTGATTTATTTTGGCCAAAAAATGTTTGTGCTATAAAAACTGCAAAATTAATGCACTAAACTTGCGCTCACTGGCACCCTGCCTTAAAATTATCATTAGTAAGGCATAATTTTTCTAAGCTGGTCTTTTTGGGATGACAAGTTGGCTGTCAATCACTTTGACCACATATGCATGAGTTCAGCAATTTGGTACAAGTTATGTCCTTCTTGTGTAACCAAGCACCGGGTCATCACACAATATCAGATTATGAACCAGTGGTAACAAGGCCCCGGGACATCAAATAATGGAACATTATGAACCACTAGTAACAAGGCCCTGAGACATCAAATAATGGAATATTATGAACCACTAGTAACAAGGCCCTGGGACATCAAATAATGAAATATTAACAACCACTAGTAACAAGGCCCTGAGACATCAAATAATGGAATATTATGAACCACTAGTATCAAGGCCCAGGGACATCAAATAATGAAATATTATGAACCACTAGTAACAAGGCCCCGGGACATCAAATAATGGAACCACCGGTAACCAGGCCCTGAGATATGAAACAATAGCATATCATCAACCAGTGGTAGCCAGGCCCCAGTACATAAAACAATACTAGTGGTAACAAGGCCCTGGGACATAAAATCAGTGCTAACAAAGCCTCAGGACATAAAAGAATAGTGGGTTCTGAGCGAAGCTGTGATTCAAACTAAGATTCTTAGTGGATAAGTTGGATGTATGATTTAGATCCTGATTTTAATAGGAAGATCATTATTTGACAACTAGAAAAGTTACTAGAAATAGGTTCACTTATTCATATGTCAAATCATATGATCTACATCTGTACCTTTAAAAAGGCCTATACTATAATAGACAGCTCAGTGGTAGAACATCAATGTGCTAAGTTCCCGGGTTCAATTCTATTCTAGTGTCCAGGTGTCATTTTTCAACAAATTAAATTAATTAAATTGTATTCTCCTCCATACGGAAATTCCTTTGATTAAAATGATTTGCACCTTGAGTGTAGATATGCATTAGTAATTATTTAAAGATGCTGTAATTTAAACCAAAACTCTTTGTAGTGAATTTAAATGTATGATAAAGTTCCTTACCAACTCCAACCAGTAGGGAGCTACTATGTCTTTAGTAAATTATATATATATATATATATCTCCTATGTTTGTTGAGAGTTTATTACATACCTGGAAACATCGTAGATCAAATCTTTCATTGTTTTAAGTTTATATTGATTCTTATTTGATAATGCCTTTTTGTTTCGTTTTCTTGGTCTGGATGCACGTTGATCTTTAGGGTTGAACTTAGCCATGTTCAATAAACACTCAAAATTAAGATTTTTTTTTTAGAAAATACCTAATGAAATGCATTACTCATGTGACATAGAATATATTTTCAACACTTTTTAAGTTTATACATACTTTTTAATGTTCAACTTACAACCTGTATTAAAAGTGAAACTCATATATTTCTATACAGTCATGGAGCTAATTGTAATATTCAGATAAACAATAGGTTTAAGATCAATACATGTTTTGATGTACCAAAAGATGAGTTCTTTTGACACTTTGAGTTGAAGAACAAAACTAACACAGTAAATTATTATCTAAGTACCAAATTACTATAGGAAGGAAAACAATACAAAATAAATGTCACAGGTGGTAAGATGCGGTGCTAAAAAAACACTTAAAGAGGAGTCATTATTCGGGGTACCCCATTCCTTCCTGGGTCAGCCTGTTTGTGTTATAGGTAGGTACAGGTCAAATCAACAAATTTCAGGAAATAGACATAACAATTTACATTTGCATTGATCACTTCGGTGTCCCTAATAAAATAAAAGAGTAAAGTTAGGCTAATAATCCGAACAAATTTGAAATAATGACATTATGTACTACAAAATGATATAAAATCTAAGTATCTGGGTATAAAATGAAAAGTACTTGTATAAGATTAAAAATTATTTAATTTTACAACCATTAAATAGCTTATAAATTAAAAACTAATTTTATTTAAAATATCGTAAATACCTACTTCATTGCTTACACTTTATATGCATGTCTAGTTTGAATAAATTTAATCCCCTATGCATTAACTACTTTACCTTAAAATGAGTACGTAAATTGGATAAAATAGTAAGTTTGACTACTTATAACTTGAGAACTGTAATGATTTGAAATATTTAAATCAGTATTTATAGCTTATGTTTATACACTTATTAAAATAATGCAATAAAATTTTGATGGTCGAATGACTTTAAGAACTATTTTAGTATTTCTTAAAATATATTTTTAGAATTTATTGATATTTATACCAGAAATTCTTGATTAAAATTACACAATAATAATAATAGTTTCATTAGACCTAGTTTTTATTATTTACATTATATCAAAAATTTTATTCAACACTCGTTAGACAAAATATTAAATTTTTATTTGGAAAACTTACAATTTAAAAATAAATTAATATGCAAATTTAGTGTGTATAATTTTTTCCTTTAATTCATTTATTTTTTGACAAGATTACATAAGGCCAAGTTATTTTTCATACCTATTACTGCTGCTGAATCAGAGTTTTTGTCCCTTTTCCTGACCATTCAAATTATTTTTTACATCTACTACTACATTTGACTCAATTGAAACTATCAAATTATAAAACAAAACTATTATAATATTTGAGAAAGCCAAACTTGGACTAAAATTACAAATTTGAAAAAAATATATATAATCCTAAAGGGGAAAATTATTATTTTTTTTTTCTCACCTCGTTCCCGCGGGAAATTGTTACTTCCCGCCCAAAAATTTCCTGAAGTCAAACTGTCATTCCCGCACAGGAATAAAAAACTGTTAATAATTAAAAACAAATTGTTCATTTGTGAGAATGTTTTGACTTCCAAAAGTAACATTATTAAAAACCAACGGTTTGTTTTTGTGAATATTTTGCCCATCAAAAGTAACATAAAATCAACTTGTGATCATGCATATCATATGGTTTAGCGAATGGATATATGATTAGATAACCTTTCCTAGCTGTCAGATACTTCTCCCGCCACGGATGCTCTATATCTCATGTACTCCTCCTGCCCCACTCTTTCCTGGATAACTTCATTCTTATTCCTGTTTTTACTTATGACGGCTAACATGCTCCTCACAAATTTCAATTCCATTGTCTCTCTTCCATTCAATATCCACGCTTCTGCTGCATATGTGACTATGGGTACAAAGTAAGCACTATATAGCAATCAAATAATAATGATTATATCAAATTTTGGCATTTGGTGGACTATTTACTGAGCAAGCATGCTGGAAATAGAGTTGTGGTTAAACATTTTCCCAAGGACTGTTAAATTTGTTTGCATTAAATTCTTGTTTTAAATAATTATAATAGTAGAAAATTCTTGTAATGGCTTAAACATGTAACGAAAAGAGTATATATTGTAAGTCCAAATAAACTATAAATCACGGAAACGTGTTGGGCTACCACTTTGAACAATTGTACTTTTAACATCATAGTCATGAATATTTTAAAAGCATTACACTAATAATTTGTTAGCAACACACTCATTACACACACACACACACACACACACACACACACACACACATATTGAAAATAAAAATGTATGTTTAGTTAAAATAAGTATCGCTCATAGAACCAAATAATAAATAAAAGTACTTGAATTATATCAGTTGTGACCCGGTAAAGTAATTTTTAACACATGACTCGCATAAAACTGACAATAGCTATGCACCAACCAACTCAAAGCACGCGGTAGATCTTTTACTGTCATAATCTCCCTCTGACCAAAATATTCTGTGTCAATGAGAGGCACTTAACTATAGCATTATTTGTTTCTACAGACATGCATGCACCTTCCCCTATTTTCCTTCCTTTTTCCTCTAATGCCATTTGAGGGCTTAAAACAAATCTGGCCTCCAGGCTGCACCACAGGTTACACTATGAGTTCTTAGAACAGGGGACACTATCATCTTAACTCCCCTCCATTAATCTTTGCACTTGTGGGCCCATACCCTATTCTGTACTTACAAACTAAGAGCAGCTTTTCCCCTTCTCTGCGGCTGACACAAAAATTGGGAGCTCTATACTGGTGAACCCCTCTGGCTTAGGGTATGACTCACTGGACTACGGACATTGGGGCTTATATTCTCACTTTAATAACATGTATCCAAGATGCTCCTTACGGCCGGAACATTTAGGACCCCTGTCGGGTTTCAGGCAAAACAAACCTTATTGGCCTTTAAATATTTAGGCGAAGGGGGCGGTATTAACCTAATATTGTAAATGTTCAATTCACTAATATGATTTTTTAGTATATTATAGGTTGCTCTCGGTGTATAATCAATATGCACTGATAAAAACCCAAACTAGGACATGCTTATTACCTCCTAATTTAGAACAGTGACCCAGTTTCCCTTGTTCTTGACTAACCAAAGAGTTAACATGGTAATATTCTGGATATGATACAACTAGCACCCTGAAATACTTCTGGATAACTTTTTGTAATACTATAGTACTATAAAGACAAGTGCCCTTTTGGAGAACTTATCTACAGACTTTATGCCCCTGGTGAGTATCATGAATCTCTGTTTCACCTTGTATTGTACACTGCGCCAGGATCTTGTGGCAGGCACAGACTCAAAGGCATGCTTAAATAATGCAAAGCTTCAACAAAGCCACCAAAATATAATAAGTTTGCAATTAAAAAAATATTTGTAAGCACAAAAAGATTTTTCATTTATCACTTGAACTTTTAAGGTAATCATCATGAATAATCATCCCCACACAACTTTCTCATCATTACTTTAATCTTTTCTACACCTTTTCAATGTTCCATAAAATACTTATATTGCTTTTATTAATTTTAATCGTGGCACTGTCATACTACCATACTTATTTTAATAGTTTATTTTAGAGCGGTGTTAATTAAAAGATAAATTTAATCACAATATAAATAATTTTCCCTGTCTTCAATTATCTAATTTAATTAATCTTTTTTCTTAGGTGATTATGGAGCTTCTTAATGGCGGACCTTTAACAGATGTTGTCACTGAGACTGTAATGAAAGAGGGTCAAATTGCTGCTGTTTGTAAGGAAGTGTTAAAGGCAGTTAACTTCCTTCACCAAAGAGTAAGACCATGATTTTCCTTAGGCTATTTTTTTTTTAATTTGACACTAATAAGTTAAGCATAAGCGAAATAGTTTGTTTCCTCTAGTTCAAATTCAGGTAACACTGGTTTAATAAGTTTAGGGTCATTGCGGCTTGAAGAAGGCTAACACACATTTTTAACAGACTGTGAGCTGGCTCACTACAATCACTCATCTGGGTGTATTTTGTTTCTTGAGGAAGTTTGTCACAACTCATAAGAGTGGGGTTAAAGAATACTGTACATCAGCGGCTCCCAAACTTTTCGAATCACAGAGCACTTTTCAGGAGAGAAACTTGTCACAGAACACTATCGCTGCCCTGTTACCAAAGACATGTATGTGCATTTTTATAGTTGTTAGTCGATATTTTATCATGTAGTAAAATCACAAATTGTTTTTAGAATTTTAAATAACTTAAATTTTAATCAAAGCTTAATTTTTCCCATTGAAAGTCATTGAAAATTGGTACTTTAAATATTGTTTTGTCAAATCATTAATTTTGTACACACGTGTCTTTGGCATGAGGGCAGCGATATTTTCACCTAGCACCATTTCAGAGAAATAGTAACTTACTTTACTACATAAATGAAAAGCAACAACAAAAAAACATAAAAATAAGCCAACACATTTGATAACCAATTCAAAGCAGGCATTGTAAATCCACATTATGTTAGCCTTATAGATAAGGTATTTAAAACCATTTTCACAGTGGCAAAAAAAAAAAGTCGCTTGGCATCAAAAAAGAACAATAAAGTATAGACCCCACACTTATATTCTAATGAGATGGATGGGACTGTTTTGATTGGCACCTATGGATATTTCTGGTTGATTTTGGGACAACTTTATTGGAATATCTGGCTCTGCATTGAGTTGATATCTGTATTTTGTTTTAGTGGCCACATAGGCAGAGAATCTTGATTCACATAAGTAAGTTGTGGCAAAGGGCAGACGGATGATTTTCGCTTAATCTGACAAAACTTCAAATTCATCTCTTAGCTGAGACCAAAATTCTGATAGTGACTTCTTAATTGAAAAATTATCTTTTATCGCAGAATCTGATGTCAAATCAATTAAACTCTCATACTGCTGCAATGTTAGACAGGGTGGATTTACCAATACAGCAGAATATTATGAGTTTACAGCCCAAAAGGGCTTTTTTTCCCCTTCAAGTTCTTCCGTAAAATTAAAGTGGAAACTATCAAGCAAACTTAACAGGTAAACGTAAAACTCATTTAAGATACATCCTGGTATGTTGAAATATTGTTCCTTTATACATTCCTTTACCATAAAGAAGCTGTCGATATTTCGATCATTAATTCTACCCAAAACTTGTTTTTCTTTTAAATGCTTGTACTATCGCTGGCCACTGGAGGTATTATGTCTGAGAGTTTGAGAGATTTTTTTTTTAAGGATCTTTACTTCAGCCAGCGATTTAAAAGAAATTGATGATATTTTCTGAATCCCTACATAGATTTGAAAAAAAGCCTACAACGGTCAGGCATTTTGTTCTCAAGAATGAGGATTCAATAAGGCTTAAAAGAAAAAAAACTTAGATTGAAAAGCATACACCATAAGCATAATAAAAATAACACTGCACTGCAACTTGATTTGTATTGAATCTCGATTGAATAGTGACTGAACTGCAACTTAACTACTGAAGGTGCGAAGAAACATGAGGCTTTAATAGGCAATAAAAACTTCCCAGAAAATTCTGTAAATATGTCGAAGCTAACAATTGTATCTGAAAAGCGCGGTGAAGTTTTCACAGAGACGGGGCTAGCTGGTACCTTCGAGTCTCTCAGTCTGGTTTCGCCACGTGCAGTCACTGTGCTTTGCTGACATTTTCGATGTTTTGCATGGTTACAAGAAGGTTCGATCGGGCAAAACTGACTTTAGGTGACTTATAACATACACTTCGGCTTGATAATACTTGCTACCTACACTGCTTCACACCACGGTGCAGAAGCTAGATAATTTCTAACCAATACTTACCTATACACAGTTCATGGCCACACAAATTCACAGTTTTGGTATCTTGTCAAATTTTTTTGATTTTTTATTTCTTTCTGATTTCTTCGCGGAGCACACATTGGGTACTGCTGCTGTACATACATGGTTTAATCAAGGAAGTTATACAACATGGTTGGTATTATATTACTATTATTTCTATTATTTATCATTATTTATTATAATTATTAATTATTTAGTAGTGGTAACGTTAGTGGTAGAGGTAGCAGCAGCAGTAGCAGTAGAAGTAGTAGTAGTAGTAGTAGTAGTATTAGTGGTATTAGTAGTAGTAGTAGTAGTAGTAGTATTACTAAATAATTAATAATTATAATAAATAATAATAAATAATAATGATAAATAATAATAACAATAGTAATATAATACCAGCATATGTTGTATAACTTCCTTGATTAAACCATGTATGTACAGCAGCAGTACCCAATGTGTGCTCCGCGAAGAAATCAGAAAGAAATAAAAATCAAAAAAATTTGACAAGATACCAAAACTGTGAATTTGTGTGGCCATGAACTGTGTATAGGTAAGTATTGGTTAGAAATTATCTAGCTTCTGCACCGTGGTGTGAAGCAGTGTAGGTAGCAAGTATTATCAAGCCGAAGTGTATGTTATAAGTCACCTAAAGTCAGTTTTGCCCGATCGAACCTTCTTGTAACCATGCAAAACATCGAAAATGTCAGCAAAGCACAGTGACTGCACGTGGCGAAACCAGACTGAGAGACTCGAAGGTACCAGCTAGCCCCGTCTCTGTGAAAACTTCACCGCGCTTTTCAGATACAATTGTTAGCTTCGACATATTTACAGAATTTTCTGGGAAGTTTTTATTGCCTATTAAAACCTCATATTTCTTCGCACCTTCAGTAGTTAAGTTGCAGTTCAGTCACTATTCAATCGAGATTCAATACAAATCAAGTCGCAGTGCAATGTTATTTTAATTATGCTTGTGGTGTATGCTTTTCAATCTTAAGTTTTTTTCTTTTAAACCTTATTGAATCTTCATTCTTGAGAACAAAATGCCTGACCGTTGTAGGCTTTTTTGCAAATCTATGTAGGGATTCAGAAAATATCATCAAGTTCTTTTAAATCGCTGGCTGAAGTAAAAATCCTTAAAAAAAAATCTCTCAAACTCTCAGACATAATACCTCCAGTGGCCAGCGATAAAGTACAAGCATTTAAAAGAAAAACAAGTTTTGAGTAGAATTAATGATCGAAATATCGACAGCTTCTTTATGGTAAAGGAATTTATAAAGGAACAATATTTCAACATACCAGGACGTATCTTAAATGAGTTTTACTTTTACCTGCTAAGTTTGCTTGATAGTTTCCACTTTAATTTATTTTTAAATCATTAATTTGTCTAATGTAAACTACCCTTATATTAATTTATTTTAGATAAATAAAAAAGTATTATTATTGATAGTGAAAAAAAAGACCACTAATAACAAATTTGAACAAAATTGTTGGGGTTATTTTCAAAGAAATATAATTCTACAAAAATCAGTCATTAATTAACTACTATGAAATTTTTTTGTAATCTAACTTTTTATAGTGCAAATAACTTATCAGATACTCATTTTTAACCCAATGTCTAAGGCAATTTATTTTAAAATATTCAAATAATATTATTACATTATTTGTGAACTTCCCATTGCCAAATTTTTCCCACATAAACAAGTCTATAGCTTCATTTGTAAAGTTCATGTCAAACAATCCCTAGATAAACATTTAAAATCAAATCAAATCTTTATTGACTTTGAAAATAGTTAAAAAATTTTGAAAAATGACTTATTAGTAAACAACCCTGTATCAACTTTTTACCCTAAACCAAGTATGCAGGGTTATTTATGAACTAAAACATGCGTAAGATTTCCATATTGAACCATATCGTTAATGTCATTTTAAAAATATTTTCAGCTTTTGAAAAATCAATCAGTAAACTATTCATAAATGAGTTTTTACCCCAAAAACAAGAATACAGAGTTATTGTTAATGTCATAAACTTCCAAGATACCCATTTGGAACCATTATTGTCTTAGCCATTTGTAAAATATTTCAAGTTTTTGAAAAATTGGTTGATAGTTATCTACCCACTAGACATTTCCATTCCCCCCCGCATTATTATTTTCAACACACATATTGAAGAATCATCATAGACTCTACCATAAAATATGAGTGACTATTGACATATTTATGAGGAATAAATTAAATTTTCAAAACAAAATATAGCCTATGTTACTCACTGATAATGTAGCTTTATATTGGTGAAAGAATTTTTAAAATCGGTTCAGTAGTTTTTGAGTTTATCCATTACAAACAAAAAACAAAATCAAATCTTTGCTCTTTATAATATTAGTGTTGATAAATGAGTTTACCCCCAAAACAAATATACATTGTTTTTTGTATACCATAAAATCCCCAGATGTACATTATAAACAAAATCGTCAGATACATTTTTTATATATTTTGAATTTTAATAAATTTCCCAAAAGCAAATCATACAGTAATATTTGTCATTTAAATCAAACCGTAGATATGCATTCTAAACAAGATCATTAGAACCATTTTTTTAAATCTCTGATTCGAAACAATCCCCAGTAAACCACCGTTAATTGAAAGACTAGCGTAATAAACAAAAAACACAGTTTGAGGAGATATAGGTCTATAAAATCTAATCAAGTTTGTACAAAATCACCTGCCTCGGTGGTGTAGTTGACTAACGCGCTAGTCGTGTTGAGCTCGACTGCTGAAGACGGGGAGATCGAGGTTCGAATCTCTGTCGGGTGAACTGAGGGGGGGTTTTCCTAAATGGTTTTCCACTCTCACTCCACGCAAATACGGGTTCACTACCTCTAATTTAACCTTCCCAATTCCTAATCCATTAGCGTAATTAGTATTTAAAAAGCGTATAACCCGAATGGGTAGTAAGACGCAGTGCTATTATTATTATTATTACTGTACAAAATCCATCAAACTGTTTTGGACCTATAGCCAGCGAGAGACAGACAGGCAGAGTGACATGGGGACAGACAGAATTGTAAAATCCACACTTTTCAGTTTGTGTTCATGTAAAATGTCAATATTTGTCACAATATCAAGATCAATTTATTTCACAACCACAACACTTTTTCTTGATATGAGATACTAAAAAGGGACTAGAACCAATAATTATTTGCCCATTCTTTACTAAATACTTTATATAAATTATATGATAAAAAAAGTATATGAGTGTCAATGTTATTAGGACATTTGTATGTTACATAAAAGAGACAATTTCCTCATAGTAGTGAAAGCATGAGTCAGCCAAGCTATTCAAAACAGTCCACAATCAGTTTGCATTTGTATAGTTATATACTAGTAAATTACATTTAACAAAACATCAGCAAGCATGACATTTTTTAAGGCTAGATGTGAAACTAGGACAAGGTGTTCTTGTTTTTCAGAGTCTTTCGAGAGTGTTAGAAAGGTTTTTGAAGATTGATGGCTAGGACAATCAAGAAGGACTTATGTAGTTCTTATCCAAAACTGGGTGGAGTAGTCCATTGATTTAGACACATTCAAGGACTATTTGCTAGACTGACTGACTGACTGATTAGGGCTATAAATTTTCTACTATCTGTATTTTTCCATCACCACAACAAGTTTGACTATTTTAAATGCTCCTACCAGACAACCCCCACCACTTGACAGGTTATCCTGACAGATTGGCATATAGATAATTGATAGGGGGATGGGCAGTGACATGAGCATAATTTTTTACCATTTGAAAAACAAATTATCTGAAAATCAACACACTTTTGTAAACAATAGATCTACCAGTAGTTTAACCAAATTAGTAGAATTCTGAGTCGTGGTGCCCCTTATGTGTGTACTCAATGTCATACTGGTGCTATTTATTCTGAACAAAGTAAAGCTTTTGATTTGTTTCATCACAGTATCATTCTCTAAAAACTAAGTAATTTTGGCTTTTCAATTGCCTACGTATAGTATTATTTATGTAGGAAGAACAGTAGAAGTTAGTTACTAAAACAGTTTTAATAAATTCATACATAAAGTCATGTTATCTGCAGGTATCGCTTTTGATAGATATTTTCAATACCTATAGAATAACACAAATAATAAAATAAAACATTATCAATGTTGGCTTCAAAGAAATACTTTTGAATTTTTTCTACTGTTCTTCCAACCAAAATCACGGTAGGGTATAAATTGATTTACCATCAAAATAAATTCAAGCCACTTCCAACACCTTCTTAGCACCTTGTGTACTTTGACAATTATGTGGCCTTGTTCAGTGTACCTTGAGTTTTTTAAGGTTAAAAATTGCCATTCTATAACAAAAATCTATTTTTTTATTTTATTTTATATGGATTCTATTTAAATTAAATTGTCTCCATATACAAATTAAAATGTTTGTTCATTTATAATTGTTTTCTTTCTTATGTAATTATTATATATGTTCTCACTTTTTATTTATTTATAAGTTATTGCTTGTTATAGGTCAGCACTAAAATAAAGAAAATTTAAATGCGAAACATTTACTCTTTTTAATTAGAATAGTGCTAGTACACAAAAAATATGATTTATATTGATAGGGGTTTGATATAGACAATAGTCAAGTCTTTAAGGAAAAATAAAGTTATTTAAATTCCTAATATAATCAACTATTTATTTGGAATTATTTTTTAATCATTTGTTTTTTGGATTTCTAGGGTATCATTCACAGAGACATAAAGTCTGATAATGTACTTCTAGGAATGGATGGTACAGTAAAAGTTACAGATTTTGGATTTTGTGCAAATATAATTGGTGATGAGAAACGTCAGACAATGGTTGGCACACCATATTGGATGGCCCCTGAGGTTTGTATGAATTTAGTAAATTAAGTAAATGAGCCAATTGAGCCTTAATTGAACTTAACCTTGTTAATTATAATGCAGTATAAGCACTGAACAATCACACATTAACGACAAGTATAGAAAGAGTTTTTTAAGTGATATTTTCCAATAAATATTTGCATATTCCAAATTTAGATTAATCGAGGATGTTAATTGAGATGTTTATAATTTAAAAAAATAATTTTTATCCCTAAAATATGTGTCTGATAAATCTTTTATCTTGTGACCTCACACAATTTTTTTTAATCCTTTTAAGTTAATTCTAGAATTGTCTACCTTAAGTTAATTAACAACATTTTCTTGTTGCAAAAGCAGATTAAAGTCTGTTAGGCAGCAAACATGACTGGCCAATTTTTCTTATCAATTCTAATTAAAAAAGTTTTGTTATGGTTATAATTGTTTTTATCAACAATTTTTTTAGCACATACGAGAATATATAAAAATGTATTTGGTACATTTGTTATTAGACAAATAAAGCTAAAAGCCTGCCTTTAGGCATGCAGCATTAAAAAGGATATAATACACAATATATACATATGTGAGTTATGTTGATTAATATAGCTTTGTAAGTTAATATAATGTTTTTATTGACCAAAGAAATAGTTTAAATAAAGAAAATATGGGCCTGTATTAACTAAAGGATGGAACTATACTCTGGTACAAGTATAGAAATGACACAATTTTGTGCACAATGATAAGAACATGACATTGTTCTTAACATAATATACTTGGCATTACAATTTACAGAACTAGTATATATTTATGTCAATTCTGGTGATCTGTTTGTCACTTTTTATAGATAGTATCAACACCTATAAAAATTATTAATACTTATAATAGAGTAAGATAATATCACTGTTACTACAATACAAGTTTGTATCAATGTAATTTCTCTCCTCTTTGATATTCTAAAATATTAATCTGAAAAATGGCCTTTTGTAAAACTCCAAATAGCTTTTAGAGGCATCCAATTTTCAAAAACATTTTAGGTGGAGACCACTTTAATAATTATCATTCAATGTTTCCACCTCTGCGGTTTGTCTGGCACATCCTCTTCCGTTCCTGTCGATCTTGCCAAACTTCTCCAAATAGCTTATTAGGTCATCCATATATCAAAACTGCCAGGGAATAACCTTTACAAATAGCTTCCAGGGGCATCTAGATGAAAAAAATCCAGGTGTGTGGACACTAAATAGATCTAGAGTAATCTCATTTTCAAAAGATTTTCGGGCAAGGGCCACTCTAAATAGCTTCTAGGGACATTAAATTTCAAAAATTTGCTGGGGTAAGATCACATCAAATAGCTTCATGATGACTTGAATTTTCAAAATATTTCTAGGTTAGGACCACTCTAAATATCTTCTAAGGGTATTGAAGTTCAACCAATTCTATGGTGGACCCCTACAAATAGCTTGTAAAAGAGTCTTAATTTTCAAAACGTTTCCAAAATCTGACCTCTCCAAAATAACTTCTAAGGCCATCCAATTTTCAAACATTTGCCGGGTAAGGTTCACCTGACACCCCTGTGTACCAGATACAATTTCAACCTCATGTTTTTATTTTAGCACATTCAGCTAAATACAATTTCAGCAATCTGACACTTTACCTGCTAAATGGATTAGAGATAACAATGTTGAGGTTACTTGTAAATCATGGTGATTATTGGATTCTCTGATTCTCAAATAAATAAAGGAGACAGAAAGGTATACAGCAAAGAAGAGGGAGACCAAGGCTGTGAGTACATGAATCAGATAGAAAACTATGTTGGCAGAATAAAGTACAAAGATGTAAGAAAATTTGGCCCGGGATGGGCACAATTGGAGATCTGAAGCAAACCAATTGCAAGATTGATGGCCTAATGATGACATAGAAAAAAAATACAATGGCTCAATTTATCTATGTCACACAACTTTTGTTTTCATGTATAATATCAATTTGTCATTCTAATTGTTCACTTGGTTAAAACATATATATACATATCAAAATTCAACTAATGGCATGGCATTTGACAATGCTATGTGTATTCCACCAAAGAAAAAATATTTCTTGCAGTTCAAGATCATGATATGACATTGCTTTGCTCTTCCATGAAGAGTGCAGTCTGTGTAACATTACTTCTGAACTGTGATTCACACAACTCTGGACAGGTGGTGATATAAACAACCATAATCAATAGGGTAAGCCGTGCCATTTTTTTTCTTCCAACTGACAGATTGTTTTTGTGGTGATTAATAATATTTGAAGACTGACCATGATTGCTAAAAACCTTAAACTGTTTGTGGTATACTAAAACATAAAAACTTGGCTTATCAATTCTATGTCCCAATGGTCTTACAAAATTTCTCAAACAGGAACTCTAGCAATATGCTCACATTTCTAACTCTACACACAATGTGTTTTGGATTGCTAAAGGGACAGAAGTAAAATGAATTCTTTGGTTTTTCAAGAGCTAAAAGTTACAATACAATGAACAATCATCTTTTGGAAACATAATAAGATAATCATGTTACTGTGGGTGATCACGGGTCTGAGACATCTTAATGGGAATTATGAAGAGGACCTCTTCTTAAAGGCAGATAAAGAGATAATTTAATATTCTAAGTACTACATAAAATAAGACTATATCACAAAATAGAGGAAATATCCTGGAAGTTTGAAAACTTGCATCATTTTGTGCACAATTTTATTATGCAATTATATAGATTATAAGGTCTGTCGATAAAAATTGTGTCAAACTGTACCCAAATTACTAAAGACTTAAACAACTTTTGTTATAAATAAAGGCACAGAATTAAACTAACCACTGAATATTAATATAAGGCCTTATTTTAAATGTTGTATTCAGATGGTGTGTATATATGTAAAATGATCAAATTTGAAGTATCTTTAGGTGACAAATGGCACGATAGTTAACTATTTCAGGGCCATAATACCTTTTACATAGATTTAACCTTTTTTAAAATTTGTTGATGTATTTACCTGTAAAGACTGAAGAAAAAATATAATATAGCCTCCAAGGAAGGTTATTGACAATTTGTTATTAATTTTACAATACAAGCCACTAAAGAGAATAAACATACTTTATCTTTGGATTTAAAAGTACTTCTCATTGTCTCTCACATTCCATTAAGGATCATTTATTTGTGCTTGTTTCATTAATACACATATCAATGAATCAACATTAAAAAAAAGTTAAACCAAAATTAGGATTAAATAATTGCACAGCAAATGGGGTTGATCTAAAATACAAGCTTTCAGCCAAGCAGGTTGTTGCTATAAACAATTGATGGTTTGCTTTGGCAAAATATTCCAAAATCATTAGCATTACAGTAATAAATTATAAAGTTATCTGTTTTGAGTATTTAGAAACTGAAAGATAGAAAAAATAAGTGTCTGTAGCTTTTATAAACATGAATTTGCATATTTACCTTGAATATACTCGTAGGTCTCACTTTATTTAACTTAGCTCTATAGTTAATTGAACCCTTTTGACCACATCCCTGCACCTTTATAGTGAATGGCTTATATGTTATATATATATTTTGTGTTTGGACCATGGACTGCAAGGCAATAAATGTTAGATGTCATGGGGCTCATTGCACAGAATACACTATAACATTCTGTCAAAAATGCCTTGAAGTCTCTGAAAACAGTCCTGATGACAACTCATATTGGAAAAGTATTGGAGACTGTCTGGTTTTCATTTTATTGTTGTAGTTTTTCTTTTTTTTTATGACTTGTGAGTTAAGATACCTATGTACAATTTTTAATAATCTCATGAAAATTATTGTCCTCACAACCCTTTCTTTTTAACTCAATCATTTTATCTAATCACATCGTGTATTCTTCAAGTAAGCCTATTCCCACATCCTAACATTAGTCAATTTAAATCCATAACAGTCAACACACTAGAACTAAAATGTACCAACAAGTAAAACTAAGTATTAAATTATAATGTTTGTGTTACATAACTGGCAAGGTTAACTTATCAACATCTTGCTTCACTTTGACCCAAGAGGTCATTGTATGAATTCTTGAAATATTCATATGTATCCGCTGATAATAATTTTTCCACTAAATGGTTTTCTGTCCTTCAGGGAAGTGCATGGACTTTCCTCTTAGCTGCGGTTCCTTATTCAAGTATACTTCGTAATAACTATTATGGCTAGTTCAGAACCATTATGCTATGCCAGCTGTTCCCAACGTGGGTTACGCACGCGTGCCCCCGGGGGTATGTGAAAATATTTGAATAATGGCTCAAATTTGCATATGCCAGCAGTGTAAGACAAAAGATCTGTCAAAAGTTATGAAACTAACTCAACGATATGGCAAGGTGCGATTCGAGCTTTATTATATATTTTGCCTTGAGAAAATGATCTCAATTTCAAACAAAATAGTTTTATAATTATTAATAAATTAATACTTAAATTAAATGTGTTAGTTCTTATAGTAACTTTTGCTTTTTGAATTTAAACATTTCACCCTATTGTTACATTGTTTTTAATATCATTACTATACAATTTATTTTCATTTTCAACAAATAAATTAGAAATAACTACCACTGTAGTAATTAAACATTTTGCCACTATTAAGGGAACAATTAATTTGTGGAAATGAGTTTCAAAGGGGTATGCAAGCGAATAAAGGTTGGGAACCGCTGTGCTATGCTGATATGCCTGTGACTGACTCAGTAGTTTGAGACATGTGTTGAACTCAGCTGGATTAACTAGGATCTGTTTTTTATCGAAAGTAGCTTCCCATTCTCTTTCCAGTTTAATATTAGTTATTGTCTCTTATTAACTCATTCTATTCCTACACGCTTAGATATATTTGTAGATAAACATTGCAGTACATTAGTAAGTAAAATGTATGAAAGATCAATTTTTGCCCTAAAATTTTGTGTATGTAAATTTATTTGTTATATTAAAATTTTTATAAAATCAATTTTTATTGGAGTGCTGAATGCATTTGTGTAATTTTCTTATATTTTTAGGTTGTAACTAGAAAACAATATGGGAAAAAGGTTGATATATGGTCATTGGGAATCATGGCCATTGAAATGATTGAAGGAGAACCTCCATACCTGAAAGAAACTCCCCTTCGAGCATTATACCTCATTGCAGCCATTGGAAGACCACAAATTCCTCGTTGGAATACCTTGTCAAAAAACTTTCAAGTTAGTTTTGTAACACGATCAAATTGGCTTTTAAATAGAACATATATGAAATAGTACCATACTTATATGAATAAAGACAATTCCATTTTCTAAATGTTATGATTTGGAAAGCGTCTAGTTGCTTTTTTTATTCTTTGTAATAATATTTGGATAAATTTTTTGTGAGAGATTTAGTAACTAAAATGTAAGTGGTAACCAGGCACACTGGTTAATTTGAGAATTTTTTTTCTATTCTTTTGGACAAGAATGTAGCTCATTTTTATTTATTCAGATTAGTTAGAATATTTTGATGTTTTGTTGTGTAAGTATTTACTAAAATTCACGCCAGGAGTTTTATTATTTAAAAACGTTTTAAGTCAATCTTAAAATCCACTTTTAGAATTTATTTGTATTTATACCAAAAATGCTTTATTAAAAATACACATGTACATGTTGCATTAGGACTAGGCTTTTTAATTTATAATACATAAAAAACATTACTCGACACTTGTTAGACAACATATTATTTAGTTTTTATTTGGTAAACCTACAATTTAAAAATAAATTAAATAAATATAAATAATATTTTGAGTATGCTTATGGTTTTTTTTTACACAAATGTAAATTTATAGTTGCTACAAGACCAATTCAAAATGTTCCCGAACTTTTTTTTATAAATTTTGTTTGGGCCTACCTATAACTTATTCAGATTTGTCCTCCTCGGTTGATACACTGTTTCCACGTCTTGGAGCAGTCCTGATAGGCGTTTGATCATGATTGCTCATAGGTCGGCATGTGATTTTTGTTTAATGTCTTCAATTGTGTTTAACATTTGTCCTTTCAAAGTAGATTTTAGTTTTGGGAACAGGAAAAAGTCTACCAAGGCCAGGTCAAGTGAGTAGGGAGGTTGGGGAAGCACATTGATCTTTATTTTGGCACAAAAGTCACAAATCAGTAGATATGATTATGCGAGCACATTTTCGTGATGGAGAAACCAGATTTTTTTTTTCCACAGCCCAGGCCTTTTTCTCCTGACATTTTATCGCAGATGTCTCAGAACTTCAAGAAAATACCAATGATTTACTGTTTGTTCCCCCAATAAAAATTCGCGATGAGCAACACTCTTGACATCAAAAAACCCACCAGCATTACTTTCATGTTCAACCTGACCTGCTGCGCTTTTCTCTGTCTCGGCGAATGTTTTCCAACCCACTGCGAAGACTGGGCTTTTGTCTCGACATAGTAGCCATAAACCTATGTCTCATCGCCAGTGATGATTCTCTTTATGAAATTTTCATCCTCGTTTATGCATTCCATAAGTTCTTGACAAATTGCAACTCGATTGTATCTCTGATCCGAAGTCAGCAGCCGTGGGACGAACTTTGCAGCAACATGATGCATTTCTAATTCTTTGGTCAGAATGTTGTGACACGACTCCATTGAAATCTTAGCCAGCCATGATTTCTCTAACATTCAATCAACAGTTTGAACACACAATTCTTCGAACTTGGGCCACATGAGTGTTGTCAGTTGATGTTGAGAGTCGCCCTCAACGTGGGTCATCATAAGTTGACTGTCAACCATCTCTGAATCACTTAAACCATTCATAAAACTGCGTACAACCTAGGCACTGCTATCCATTAAACTGGTTTCATCATTTCACGAGTTCCCTTAAATGTTTTTCCAAGTTTGATGGAAATTTCATACACTGCTCATAAAACTTGGCCATCTTGAAAATCACAAGACACGCACACCAAGCTCATAAACAAAACAATGCAGTGTGATGACTTAATCAGAATAAAATGTCAACATCATGTTAATTGTGAAGATCTCCTCTAGAGTGCCACTTACCATACATCTCTATGCTATCATGTTGGCGCACTGTTTAAATAGTATGGGAACTTTTTGAACAACCTTCGTACCTATAACTGCAACCAAATAATAAATATTGTTCGCTTTTCCTGACTCTAATAAAACACTTTTTTTACATCTACAACTACATTTAACTTAATTGAATCTATCAAATTATTTTTATTTCTTATTGGATTAAGTTGAAAGGCTAAGTTGAGAATAAAATTATAAATATAAGCTTTAAGTGGAAAATTAAGTTGAGAGTAAAATTATAAATATAAAAAACAAATATAAGCTTTAAGTGGAAAATTATTTTCAATTCCCCCCCCCCTTCCTGTCTTGTTCTTAGGGGAAATAATGCTACTAATATTATTTATTGACTAAAAGGCCTCAAGCTATGCCTTCATTCATCAATCATTAATTAGCTGTCATGATGAATGGTTTCATCTTGGACGTTACATTGCATTGCATTACATTACATTATTTTGAAGAAGAAGCCAGATTTTACATACTAATTTGTTTTCAGGGAATACCAGGAGTAAACTCTGCCCAGACTTAAAAATTGGTTGAATTCAATGATTTTTATTTCTTTCTGTTTTACTAATAAATAGTTCAAGCAATTACAAAAAGGTTTAAATATACCAACATTCATTGTATTTACACAATTTTTTTGACACCTTGATTTTCTTTGTTTTGTTTGTTTGATGTATGATGTAACTGTTATTTCATAAAATTTACATGTCAATAGCAATACAGCAGTATACATGGGTGATAGTATACTAGGATTGAACAAATAGAATAGTGACAAAATCTCAATTGAAGCTGAATAGCTCAATTGGCGGAGAATCGATATTTTAAACTAGCTAGGCTAAAGTTATTTTTCCTGTATAATTAGTTAGAGTTGAACATTTCACAATTACAAAGGTGTAGGTGAAAATTAAAATAGATATGCAAGTTTTAATAAATCTTAAAAAAAATTATAGAAGGGCAAGGCTTACTCAGTGGTGTGCACCCAGGAGAAAAAGAGGTAGGAGGTAGTAAGGAGTTCTTTTAAACTCGTAAATAATTATAATATAAGTTTAAAACATGGGAAGTACAAATAAAATATAGAATATTTAAAATGTGTTCGAATACAAAGACTACATTTCAAGACAAGGCATATAACTTTATATTCAAAAGGTATATTTTTATAGACATTAAAATGCACCTACAATTTCAAATTGGAGAAAAAGTATAGAAATAATAGCAACATACATTATATGCCACCCCTTTCTCTCAAAATATATCTTCCTTATAAAATATGGCTATAAGTTTACATTTTAAACACATATTATCACAACAATATATAGTGAACGTCATGCTTTATCTTCATCAGAAGAGAGCTGATCCAAAGTTAGAAGTGGATCGCTTTAGCTTGAATCATTTAGTGGCCTGTTAGACTTGAGTCTTGGGTTTAGCTATATTCTAAAATTTTTGTGTACAATATTATATTGATTGTTATATGTTATTATTATTATAATTTTTTTTTTATAAAATCTACTGAATACTGGAGTTAATGAGGCCAGCATGTTAAGAAAGAGGATATCTTAGGTTTAGTCCATGGAATGGATGGTTAACCTTTTGGCATTGGAAGGCCAAATGTCACTCCACAGACTCTTTAGAAAGCTGCACCGTACACTTTTAAAATCAAGGACTTATTATTTAATATAATTATATTCACGACTTTGGAAAAAATATAATTTTTAAACAAAGAAGAAAATTGTGAAAGTGCCACAGGTTCAGATGGAAATTTAACAAACCATAAAATAATCACTCATACATTCTTTATCAATTACTATTTATTTTTTAATTTGAATGTTTAGGATTTCTTGGATAAATGTCTGCAAGTAGATGTTGAACAACGATCATCTGCAGAGGAACTTTTAAGGCACCCATTCTTAAAGGACTGTATGGATTTGAATACATTGACACCTCTCATCCGAGCAGCCCAGAAGATTCTACAAAAAGCTGTTTAGTTAATAGGAATTTCGGTATAAAACAGACAATAAACCCTTCAAAATTGTTAGTTGTTACAGTAATCTATTTTTAATTAAAATGAGGTTTTCCTCAATCAACAATTCATAGTTACTACCAAAGTTTCCTTAGTATTTTTATGCTGAGGATGTTAATGCAGTTTTGAATTATGCTTTTTTATAAATGACTTAGTGTAAGCATGTTATGCCAAAACATTCCCTAACATATGTAATCAAAACTTATTGTGTTTGTAATGTTGTTTGTAGTTTTTGATCAATTCCTGTAAAGTTTAATTCTCTTTACAAATAATTTGTGTATTGATATTTTCCTAAAAGTTTTATTTACTGGAAAACACTTATATACTTTTTATGTTTCATGTTATTTAATATGCTTTAACTGACCTCTTTAATATCTGATGGGACGTTGAATTAAATTCACTCTTTACTAGTTAAAAGCCCATTTCACTGCCGATTAACCAGGAAATTAGGTACACATCTAACCGTAACCTATAAATGGTTCCAAATCATGGTTTTTTTTAATAACTCACATGACAACGAATAAATTATAATCCATAAAAGTATTTTTTAATTTAAAAACAGTATTTTGGGATTTTCCTTAATATGGTTAAATGATGCATTTTCTACTTTTCTATATTTAAGACTATAAAAAACTTTTCTATGAATAAATGCCTGGTTTGTGCCTTGATACATGCCTACGTTGAGTATAATCTGTGGGGTGAGATGGCTCCTTAAATCATTAATATATAAATGCTATTTTCTATATAATCTAAATAAAACTCAAGATTTGTGTTGTAAAGACCATTTAAACTCTTTATTAAAAATAAATAAACCTATTTCTCACTTTCCTAAAGTCAATTTTAAATAAAACCTTAATTTTAGATTTATTTTATTGGGTGGTAAATTGTTTCACTGAAAATCTCCCCTAAAATAATAGGTTATTATGACAATCATTGAATATTTTATTCTAGCTTAGTTTTATAATATAAAATATATTAATGTAATATATTTAATATAAGAATAATCCAATAAATGTGAAGTAATAGTAAATTAAGTTTATTTACACCATGATAATTAAAAGTTATATATAAATATATGATTCGAGCTCTCTAGACATATCTCATTTTAATTTCTATGTATGGGTAGTTAAATATTAAGTATACACATTACAATAAATTGGCTCATATGTGAAAATCAACTAAACAATTAATTAAAGAAGTTTGGAGTGCTCAAATATATGTGAATAATTAAAAATACACATGTGGTTAATATTAACGAGACTTTACTATCGCCTTGAAACACACTTGATTATTATTGAAAACACTTTCATCAATTTACTGTCATTCTATAAATGCAAGAAATATATTTTATGTGCAGGATATATTTAAATATAATGTTTACAGCAAACACACTGTAAACTAATTTTGGGTACTAGGTTAACCACACTTAATTTTGCTCTACTGGCTACTTCCTAATTAATTCTCGATTATAATTCATACTTTACATTTTAGTTGCTACTTTCAAATGTATTTTAAGCTCTTTAAATGATAGGCTATTTAATTGTAAACAATATAAAATGCTTTGTGATCTCATAGTTAGTTTATGTGGTGGTGAGTTAATTGTGTACTGTGAGTAGACCAATATTACATCTAAACTCTAAATACCCTTTTTTCTTAAGAAATATATTGTACATAAGATATCTCCAAAAACAAATATGGTAACTAATATATTAATGCTATATTATGTTATATTATACTGTTAATGTTTTCTATAAAAGTAATTTTAATATCTTATAGAATGATAGCTAGGCCTTATTTTTGGCTATATATTTTCATTTACATTTGAAATTATACTGATGTTTCATATCAATTTTGCGCATTAAATTAATACATAAATCAAACCATAATAGGATACATAAAAATATATTGAAATTGGGAAATCTAAAATGTGTTTAAATTACTAGATTATATTTAATAAGTAATGTTAAGAAATTTTACTTAAAAATTATTTGCTGTTTTAATGGAAGAGCAAACAGTAGGCAAATACTCTCACTGTTTAATTCCATAGTTAAATTCCCTTTTAGTGTTAATCTCACAGCTACTGCATATTCACATTGACAGTTACTTAACATGTTAATTAACCTATTTTTAATACATCTATATCCGTTTAATAGTTTGGGGAGTTTATCACACACTGAGGTGAGTAGAATAGAGCTTACATAAGGAATAAAAAGTTTGATTTTTTTTCGTTTTTAAGATGAACTACCACTAGGAAAACAAGTTGAGAAGAATACCTCTTTTGAAATGTTGACATATTTTAATGGGTAATTCCATTTGTCATGGCATAGTGGGACTTGGGAAAGGGCATTGATAACTAACATAGTATTTTACTGGTGTCTTAGGTAGAGCTTTGAAACATGTGTATAAAAAAACTTTTGACTTGACATTATATTAAAAATGTCATTTAATTTCCAGGAATGTTGAAGATCGCACTTAGATATGTGTTTACAGTAATAACACCCATTGTTTTTGTTTGTTTAGATAAATCTATATCTTTATTGGGCTGTGGTAGGTTTGGATTTTACCTGCCATCTTTATACCTCCTACTATTTGATTAATCAATCCATGTAGTACCAGCTGAGGTGGTATTTAACCTTAGACAGTGGATAAGTTAAAGTGAACTCAGTCAAGAGCCTGGTGAATTATGTAGTCTTTCAGGGATCAGACATATATCCTTTGAGAGTCTGTTGCGCTTAGTCTAGAAGGCTATGTCTTGATAAAGTCTTGAAGGCTAGATTGGAATAAAATGGTAGACTTGCAAGGTTTCTTTGGAATGAAATATAGGTGGTTGGTTAGATCATTATGCTATCTAGCTACAGGGTTAAGTAAGACACAGGAAATTAAGTGTTGGGATTTTATGAATTAGGCAAACTTGACATCCTTTCTTAACCCTCTTTATGGAGGTTTTCCCTGTTTTATTTGTTCTATCTGACTTAATACTTCGTTTATGGATGTAGATGCCCAAATGGGTCTGGACATCCTTATCAGGATAGAAAGCTACCATAATATGATGTTAAAAAGTAGAGCTTTAATGAACAACAGGTTGAATGACTTAAGTGTGTTTTGGGAATTTACTTGCTAGTTTACAAGTTGAATTTTACTACTCCTTTTCAAATGGAGCTTTGCTATATTTTAGAGCAGTTTTCTTGAAAGCGCTAGCACGGAGCTATAGGGGATGTCACAACAAACATATTTTGTAAAATAATCATGGGTCATAGGCTTCCTTATTTAACTACAAACTAGTACTATCATCAAAGCGATTTTTGCAGATATATATATATATAAGTTAATAAATAAAATGTTTTATTGTTAATATCATGGTATACAGAATGTTAAAATTACAGCCATCAGCCTTGATACAAAGCCTTACCTGGTGCAGCAGATTATGCTGCATGCATGCAATCATGCCTACATGATCCTTGATGATTGAATTAGCAATACAAACAGTACCACACTAATTAAGTCTTAAACCCAAAAATTACTCACAATGCTAATGCTCCACTATAAACTACTTTGGTACTGTGTAGCGTTGTAAGGAAGCACTTACGACCCATATTTACTTTTAAAAAAAAAAGAGTTTTGGCATCCCCTATATCCTAACAAAGTTATTGATGTATATAATAATAATAATAATAATACATTTCTTGAGCAGAATTCTCATTTGAAATGCTTTCTTACCGGATCTGTGGTTATCATGAGTTTGAATGTCATCCTAGGAGTATTAATAGTTTGACATTCTGTTTTAGATGGAAGAGCATTAAAAGGGTAATATCAATTTTTTTTTATCCATACGGCAATATCTTGTTTGAGTTAAAAGTTAAAATTAAATTAATTTGGAGAATATGCTTTCACACTAACTAGGGCTTAGTTGAAATTTGGATTAGATCCATTATCATTTTTCAGAGATAGACCAAAAGTTTTTTATTTTTATTTTCTAGCCTATGGAGCCAAAAGAAAGGACCATTGTGAAAAGTCTATTTATTCATAAAAAAATAAATGCCTTTCTATATATTGTTTAAAAAAATTATAATATGTATCAGGTTTAGTGGAAATGTTCTTGTTAAATAACCGCAGATATATATTTGAATTGAATTTGGTCAACAACGATTGCATGACTGTTATACTATCCTTGTTTTTGTATTCTTTCTTAAAAATACTTTACTTGATTTTAAGCCTTTTATTGGTTTTGTACAAACTATTGTCTCATAGTGAAGATCAATTCTAAGCTCTGAATTCCTGCAAATTATCACACATTAACACAAGATCCAGTTTAAATTCTACCAATGTTATTCTACCAAGCAAATCACAATACATGCTTCTGTCCATTTGTGTTCTTTGGCCTCCTTAGCTCCCCTAAAATTTCTCATTAATTTCATTAACTTTCCACATAGCTCTAACACTTATTTACTACCACAATTTTTCAAAATCTTTTAAAGAAACGGGCCTCATGCTTGATCCCTAAAGTCCCTTTTTTTAATCATAGGTCCCTAAAGTCCCAAAAAATTGTTATATGAAACTTTTTTGAATAATTTATTTAAATTTGTATGAGTTTAAGTATAATTTCTAAGGCAAGTTGCCAAAATTCAGGCCTGATGTCTTTAAAAACTTGTCATTTTCAACCTTTCATCCCAAGTATAACGTTAATCTGCCTCTTTGATGGCATGCGTTGAAAGTGCTTTGAATGCACTAGTAAATTCCCTTGACGTCTTGAATTTTTATGGTAATAAACCTGCTTGGGTTCCAATCTCAAAAAGAGCTTACAGTCCTTAGAATAAATGCGAGAGAGTCGTTACTTAGAGGAAACGAAGCTAAGAGAAAAGAGTCTTAGAGAAGACAAGGAGAAAGAAAGACATAGGGCAAAAGAAGTAATCTTAAAATCAGAAAGTGAGGAATAGAAGAAGGGTTTTATGGATATGAGGACAAATTTTCTTACTAAACAAAAATAGAAAGTCTAGAAATAGTATGTAGTATCTTTCCTCAAACATCATCATGGATCACATTTGTGGTGAAAAGAAAAGTATTCAAAGAACTGCAAGTAGCTCATGGGCTATTGGACGGATATAAAGATAAGAGCTAAAACTTGAAAAATACAAGGCCAATTAAAAACATACATACAAGCAAAGACATTGGGAAAAAAAGCATCATCTCTAATAATCTTTTATCTTTTGTGAGATCTGCCAAGAAAGAAAAATAAAGCATTAAAAGCACCAAACAGTTAACCAAAGTTAAACGTAATATGTAATAATAAAGGTACATATTAAAAAAAGATAACAAGCAGAGGTGTAAAAGTAATCTGTGTATTGCTGTATTTTTACCATAAATAAAAATCAGCCATACCCCATCCCTGATTAAATCAAAAACCCTTATTTTTGGTTGTTAAATATGGCTGAAACAATTGATGAACTTAAAAGTTTAGTTAAAGATAAATTACAAGCTAAAAATTTAACTCAAAAGTGTTAATATGGGTTGAAGAGAGCTTAAAATGTGTGTATATAGTTTTACTTTAACTAAAACGTTCTTTTGAGTGATCTTTTTATTGTTTCCATAGTTTTTATGAGGTCCCTATTTTGGTCCTTTTTCTTACTTGGAAGTACCCTGAAGTTCCTTAAATATACCTGAATATGGAATACGAGCCCTGAAGAGCTCAAGAGAGTATCCAAAGTGTGTATCATTTTTAACAGTTGAAGCTAGATAACACTTTATCAATTTTTTTTTCCTCTCTTTTAGTGCTTCCTGCTTTTAGAGAACACATAAGAATAATGTATTTATTTGGGTGAAGTTAAGGTTAACACCTTTTCTTACTCTTATAAATAATGCATGACAATACTTACGTACTACTAAGAAAATAATTAAAAACTTGTTTATAATATGTCTACATAAAAAAACTTAAATTTTGAACACACAGCACTTCACATAAATGTATATTTATGAAGATATTAAAATGAAAGAAGCAGAAATAAACAGAGAGAAAAAATAAATAGTAATACAAACACAATCATTATTTGTAGTGAGGAAATATCGTTTCATCACTATAAATATTGATGCAAATAAAAATTATAGCATTTTAATGATTCTAAACATATACTCATCTTTTATAATCAAGTATTTTAATTTATTGTAAAAGGTTCTGGTAGAAAAAATACTGATATATATTATAAAACATACAATTAAAAATGTAATTGTTGAAGTCTTAGTTTTTTCACTTACGAAGTTAATCAGCCTATAAATTCAATAGAAGTATTTCTGAATACTTTTTATGATAACTTTTTTCTTGACCCAGAAGAATGAATTAATTATTACAACTACAAGTAATATTTTGTAGTTCTCCTACCATTGTGTGGAGTGATAGAAGTATTTTTATTCAATAGTATTTAAAATCAAGTTATTTATACATCTCATTCAGATTAGGGAACTTCATCGGACATAATAATTTATCTTTAACATTTGTGTATGACACATTACCTGAGAAAGATTGTATCATTTGGTTCAATCACTTTCACACATTCCAGTGTAGTCGGATGTTCCAGGCTGTGCATAGGAATTTAAAAATAAACAATACTTTAAGTCATTATAATAGTAAAAAAAAAGTGTAAGGGTAGGTAGGGTAGGGTACCTTTGTACTAATATTTTGATATTAAAAAAAATCATAGAATTTTGTCATACCTCTCTCCAATATGTAACTAAGACATATTTTTTAAACATATTCTTGGATCTTTATGCATAAATGTATTTTTAGTATGAAAGAAAAAACACATTCCTATAAAAACAAACCAAAACGTATTTTATGAATAAACAGTTGATATTCAACAATTGGGTCTTAATTTTAAATATTTATCTAGTTTAAAATAATCTAAAAATTTTAAAAATGCCATACTTTATGATTAATTAGGTAGTTTAAATGTATGAATGTCTAAGGAATACCATATGTTCCTGCACCCACTTAAGTGCCTTATTTCCTATATAAAATTATAAACTATGACATTTTTAAACAATATTAAACATATGATCATACATTTATAAATAATTCATTACAGAATATTTTAATGTTTTGTACATTTACTGCTGTTTTTACTTGACTCATTAATATAATTCAAGTGCATCAGCATCCTCAGAATACTTATTATATGACTTGAAAGGTTTTTATAATAAACCGTTCTGTGATATGCTTTATTCTAATATTATATTTTTAGATAACTATACACTGTTCTACTTAAAACTAAAATCAATTTACATTCTAAAACGCTTGTCTATATGTTGAACAACGAAAAACTAACATGAAAAAAAATCCTTAACTTTTTAATGTGAATAAATCATTAGGTATATCTCAGCCTATCTTTCATGTAGCTTTTTCCAAGCCCTTCATTATCCCTGATGGAATAAGAGTTTCCAAACATCCTCTCTGCACTCAATTGAGATACGAGAGCTTAATATTGATTGATAAATTACATGAATTTACAAATATGAAAAATTAAATTTTGTCACGAATATAGCCATCTTTGGATAAATATTTGAATTAAATTTATTATATATGATAAATGATACCTGCACATGGGATGGCTGTCCAATGATGGCTCTAAAACAGGGATGGCAAGACTTTTAGGACAGTTTGCAACTTGAGGACTAGCAAAATTTTGAACAAGTCTAGTGTGCCACCTCTTATTTGCCTGTATTAGTGTGTATTTAAAATAAAAAAATATTAAATATTATTAAATAAAATGAATTACTCAAATCATATTGTAAATAGTATTAAACAATATTAATTTTAATAACTTCAGTAAAGACCTTGAAAGTAGCACCTTTGGTGAAAAAAAGGCGATAGATTGGGATATATATATAATGCTAAGATCAAAAACATACGTATTTTCCAATTTAGTTTGAAATGTGTTCTATTTTGTTAGCCAAGATATTTATGTTCTGTTCATAATCTGTCTTCAACAGTACACAAGATGCACTTAATTGCAATTCAAGGCAATTTCTAACGGTTTAATTCACAAAGTTCATTAATTGATACACAACATTGAATGACATTGTTGTTGAAATATTATTGATTTCAAAACATTATACCAAGTTGGGAAAGGTTTTATTTTATTTTGATTTTTTCCATGTTGAGGTGCCACCGAGTGGCATTCGTTTAATTGTTTTGCCATCCCTACTATTGAAGGTGCTGAATTTACATATCCATCACAAACTTTGATAATCTATGAGTGAAGAAAGATCCTAAACATTCAATTATGCCTGGATAACTTAGTGATAAAAGCATTGGCATGCTGAGCCAGAGGGCCCGCCGTCATGTGTCAGGATGTAATTTTTCGACTAAATTTAATTGTTAATGAATCTAATTTTTTTTATCAGCACATCTTACTACCTGCTAAGGCTATACAGATATATGCCAATTACTCTATGGAGTAGGCATGAGCAAGAAAGAATTTTAGAGGTAATTTATCCACATTTCTGTGGAAGAATATGAAACCATTTAGGAAAAACTATCCTTAGTAGACCCTTCCAGGATTCAAATCTCAATCCCCCCCTCATAAGCAGACCATCCTTACATGAGAGTGATGCCTTAGACCATTCGGCCAGTGAAGCGTGTGTGAATTTAGTTGGATGACTCTAAATTTGTAATAAATTATATAGAGTATCAAACCAGTAAATAATGCTTCCCTCCTAGCTAACACAATCTAGCAACAATCCATACTATATTGAATGTAAAAGCTTAGTCACAATTTTTGTGTTCAAATTAAAGTCCTTAACTCACTAGTAAATGTATATAATATAGACAAACCTATGAATATAATTTCTGGATCTCAACATACAACTATGACATTACTACAAGATTTCCAAATGTATTGTATGACAAGGTGCTAAAGAAAAAAAAATCTAATAAATTTGATAAATTTAGAAAATATATATTGGAGTCAAAACTATTTGGTGATGGGTTGGAAGCAGTGATTTAAAAATGTTTTGGGAAATTTTGTTTTTCTGAAAGACTTGGCATGCTAATTTTTTTTTTCTCAACTAGTTATGAATAATATTAAGTTGAACAGTCAAACCTATATACTGTACACGCTTACCTAGATATCAACATAAACGCGGCTAGAGTTCCCATTGATTGACTTGCCTAATTTCCAATACCTCTCTTTAGTGCAGGCTCTCATTTCATCAATCAAATCTTTTTTCAATTTAATAATCTGTCAACTTTGGAATTTGTAAACTTAAACTTTACCAAGGGCTCTATTAGTAATGTAATTAGTTGTGTTCTTATTAGAAAAATGACTAAATAAATCATTATATCTTGCCAGTAATCATAAAATACAATCAATTGTGGCATTACTAATGATAATTGGAGTAATTTTGAGAATATTGTTAATAACTAATAAGTAATGGTAGTAATTATAAAAGTAATTAAATGGATCAGTATTTTATCACCTGCTCCAGTGGCTGCATAGTCTAAGGTGATACTCTTGCAATAGACTAGCCTGCCATTGATGTGGAGATCATGGTTCGATCTGGGCTAGGTGTACTAAGGGCAGTTTTTCCTAAAAAAATTCCCACTGCCCAAATTTGGGTACACTTTCTTTAATTTCAACCATACTCATCCCTAGCCCATTTGTGTAATTGGTGCATAAGCATATAACCCAAATGGGTAGTAAGATGCAACACTAAAAAAAAAAGTCCAATAATAAGTTGCTACCGTAGAGTAAACATTATTTTATTATATATCATTATTTTAACATATTCATAAACTATATCCTTTTCATGAATCTGATTTCACAATATTTAAAGTATAAAAAACCTTGTTTGTTGATGGTATAGCAGATATTCGAAGCATTATAATTTTAAAACTTTATAAAGAGGCTGTTTATTTTCCTAGACACTCATAATATTTAAAGTGGGAATCATTTTCTCAAGCCATTTTCATATGACACTAGTAAAACTAAATTTAAGGAAAGCTATGTGATGTCAATAATATTGAGTACAAGCACATGAGGAAGTAAAATATGTTATCTAAAGTTGAACTTAGAGATTTTTCATATTAAGTAAGATAGCTATGTTTTGCTACAATAATTCTAGTTAACATGCAGCAATAGTTCAGTGCATTTATTTTTCGGCACTTCCCCAGTAGACCCATGGCAATGATCTGCAGCCATAATTATTATGTTATGGCTTAACTCCTAGACCAACCACTTTTGAGATACTTTTTGGTTAAAGTTCAGGGGCAGTTGAAGTGGCTTGGTTCTTGGTGGGAATGCATATAAAGTACAAGTATTTTAGTAATCATTACAATTATGTTTTTTAACACTCAGCTAATGTTTGAGCAAAAAAGAAGGTATATAGCTGTAATTAATTATAACAACATTACTTCTATAAAAATTCTTTTCCAGCAAAACATTACTTCACATGTAATAAAAAGAATTAAGATAAAAGAATAGGTTAAATCATTCATAAAATATCTCTACCGATGAAAGCTCACATAAGGTGAAATTAAAGCTATCATATGTTTGAGATTGTCTACCATAAATCTTGTGAACCTATTTTTGAATATATCTTAGTATGTTAAAATAAAAAAATAAGTAAAATTGTCAATCTCTTTAGTCAACAAAATTTTAATTTGGATATTTTCAATATATTTTGCAATGTTTTTTTATATAGAAATTATTTAATATAATACTATAAGCTCTAAAAACATTTTAAAAAATAATAGTATGGAATGTGTATTTTTGTTTTACCTTTTTCCAATTACAGTAGAATCTTGCTAGTCCGTCCCCTGTGGAACTGGGAGTATGGTCGGGACGCAATAAAAGGTTGCATTATCAGAAGAAAACTAAATATATACAGAAACACAGTTTTAGTGATTGGTAATTTTCTTTTGTTTAGCAGATGACGGTCTAGACAATGTTACTCCATTTCTTGATCCACAAGATATTCATATCTTTAGAGCTTTTGTTCTGTCCGATGTAATGAAGAGCAACATCAAAATCTTACTCTGCTTGGGTATGTGATACATGGGCAGGATTTCTCATCCTCAACATCAGGGCCTTCATTTACAGTTTCTTCACGAACTTGCAAAACAGCGGCAATGATCTCGTCATTTAGTTCATTTGTTTCAGAATCTTCATCACATTTAGTAAGCCACTCATCAATCTCATTTGTTTGGATATCATGTAAAGTTTGCAAGTCGTTGACAATTTCCGGCGTGTCTGTGTCTTGCGCATTCCCAGTTTGCTCACTCTCGATCATCACTTCCCCCAAAGCTTATGCCAAAACTTTTGTAGTGTGTCAGGTTTCATTTAATTCCATGACTTGGTTATTGAGTATATTTCATCTTTGATGCTTACGGATTTCATGGCTTTAAAAAGGCTACAGCCCTCTCCTGTTTTTTCTTAAATCAATCTGATATATTTTCGGCGATAACGCCTTTTCAATCACTCAATCACGCAGTTGTATCAGAGAAGTTACATTGGGTGAAGAAATGCAACTCTTATTTCGTCTTTTACCAGTTCTTCTTCAGAGGGGTGCGATCGAGTGTTATCCAACAACAACAGACCGCAAACAGGAACTTTTTGGGTATTTAAGATTTTTTTCAACATCAGGCACAAATTCGTCAAAAAACCATGCCTTTAAAAGATTAAAGTCCATCCAAGCTGATTTTTGGTTGCAGTAATAAATTGATAGTGATGATAAATTAATGTTCTTGAACACCCTTCGCTTTTTGGACTTGCCATTGACAAAAAGCGGAAGCTTGTGTGTACCATTAGCATGCTGCTGTCTTGGGAAACTTTTAATCCCATCATGGTCTCATTTGATGTAGCAAGTGTTTTTGTCTGTAAAATTTTATAGTTTAGGCCAGTTTCATCTATACTATATACTTGGTCTGGTGCCAATTCATTTTCTTCAACAATTTTTTTATATTTTAAAGAAAACTCTTTTTATGCCTCATCATCAGCTGATAGTTTTTCACCTGATATTGTACAATATCTAACGCCTTGCTAGCTTTGAACTCACCTTCTACTTCCAGGTTTTTGTGCGGAATTAATGCCTTTTCTTTGATAATAGGCCCATATATTGGGATTCCTTTCCTCCTTTCTTGGCAAAACCATATCCATAATGCGTTGTCTAGCATTTCCAGTTTTGACTTTTTTAGTGTTTTGCGACTTTTTAGTGCTTTCTTGCCATATACCATCACCGTAAAAGATTCAAAATCTTTTCTATTATTCCTTCAGTCCTTTAGTGTAGAAACTCGCACATTGAGTTCCTTAGCAATTTTTTGGAGTGATTCTCCCTTGTACAGTTTCTGTAACACTTTTAATTTTTCATCTAAAGGAAAAGTAACGTGTTTACGTTTTACTCCTTACATACTGTATGTAATGCAAAAACTACGTACACAAAACACAATCCACATACGACGAGTAATTACCACGCACTAGACGCTAAATGCCGGCTCACTGAGGCAGCAAAACAACTGACTAGTAAACAATGGCGTGTCAACAATGGCCGACTAGTCATCAACAAGTCGGTGCTGCGGTCGGACCAACCGGAGCGGTAGACTAGCCGAGAGTGGACCTGAGAGGTTCTACTGTATCCTATTAACAGGGTTGTCAAGCACCTGATGAGCTGAGAAAACACAGGGAATATTTCAAGTATCAAAAATACAGGGAATTTCATAAAAAGAAGAAAAAACTAAATATTTACTCTAATATTTGAAAAATTTGAACACTTATCTTGTAGGTCTTTGCATAGAAGAAAAATCTATTTGAAAAAATAATCAGGCTGATTTGTATGTAGTCTTATATATCCCTCCCCCCTTTTATTTTTGAAACACTAGGTTGTGTAGTGATTACCTACATCTCCCCCCCATCTAGGTTAAATCATCCTATCTTAATAACATACACACTTTTGTTTTTGTTTTTTTAAATCAAATCAATTTCTCATAAGTGTCTGGAAAAATCAAAATTTCCTCTGGAAAAAATGTAATTTTGTATTAAGAAAATGGTAGCAACCCTTTATTATGTATTTAATAGAGTGAAAAGAAATTTTTGTTATAATTTTTTAATAATTGTGTAATTCTAAATTGTTTGAATAAACAATCTCTTTTGTACACTATGTTAACACTTAAAGATAGCAATCCTATCTTGGCGAATTACACTCTGTTGCAGTTTATATGATCGCAACATAGGGTAATCAGTCAAGGTTCAGTGTAAACTGATAGTATATTGTGATTTTAAAAAAGTGTTTGACTCTAGTAATAAGAAACTTTTCACTTCTTTTAAAATGAATATACTTTTGCTTATGAGTTTATATTTTTATATTTTATTAATAAAAAACTATTCACTGTTTATAAAAAGAGTTGCATTGAAATTTCTAATTTTAAATCTCAAATTACAATGTTCTCTAGTCCAAACAACTGAAGTATGATTCAACATCTTTTTTTTCCCCCAAGTGATTTATTGTATTGTAATATTTTTGGATGTCAAACTTATTCAAATTAACATCCATTACTGTTTCCAGCCTGTTGTCTGAGTTATTTTATTATTCAAGCCATATATTTTCCACTACCAGCTTGCTAGGCCTATTGTAACCTCATCTGTTTCATAATCTAACTTAGGACTAGGACAGGCACAACATTCAGTCCCCGACCATTAATTCATCACTGTTAAAAGGTAAACCCACATTTCTCCAATGATAAATTTATCGGCCATGCTACTTATCGAACTCCGGACCCTTTGCTCAGTGGGCACACACACACACACACACACACACACACACACACACACTCTACCAACTGAGCTAAGGTGTCAGATAGATGTCAAACTTATGATGTAAAATATGCAATGTTGGGACAAATTAATTTTATACTTAAAAAGCATATATGTATGTATAGATTAAAAGATATTGTTCAAAGTTCACATAAACTTTGATAAAAATGTATTAGATTATTATACTGTACTTTAAAATAAAATAAATTGCTTTATTTTTATAAATTGTTTTATGAGATCTTACTACAAAAACTTAAGAAGTACTCTAGAAAAATATATATTGACTTTACTTAAATTAACTTTGTATTCCACTTAAAGCCTTTTATAATTACTATATCTGTGATTCAATATAGGTATTGGTTTTATTTCCTTTATCATGAATACATAAAGTTTTTAAAGGTATCCATTGAAAAGTTATGAATATTAACTTCTTACTGCATTTACTGTAACCTGTGCAGTATCATATGGTGTCCTTTTAAGTGCTTTTACAGCTTGTTGTGTTAAAAAAGGTTTTGAAGAATTAAATAAGGTGTTGCTGTAGTTTTGTATGATACAACACATTTTTATGCATATTTACAGATGTTGTAGTGAGGATTTTCTCCATGAGTGGATTATAAAAACACAAAATATTATTTTTACTTCAGCTAGATTTTCAGTTTAATATTTTTCTTACAATATGCAGTATGCCTCTGTTAAATATAAATTTTCAAAACCCGCAGTCGATTGTAGTTATAAAGATTAATATTTCAACTGTTAATCTTTTGATTTTTTATGGGTGATCTGGTGGTCTAGGGGTGAGATGTTGGACCTCTGTGCTGGGGTCCGGGGTTCAATCCTCGGTCCCGGCACAGATTTATCTGATTACCAAACCCTTCCTTCACCTCTGACAAGATGTGTATTAATCACAACTTGTGAATGTGGGGAATGCCAGGCCTCCACCGTGGTTCGGATTCCACGTTAAGCTGTCGGTCCTCCAGTTAATCTCACAATCACCCTACCATTACACGTTAGCGTAAGTGCGTACAACCCGAACAGGTGCTAATAATAATAATAATAATAATAATCTTTTATTTTCCTCCTTACCCGCCTCGGTGGCGTAGTTGGCTAACGCGCAAGTCGGGTCGAGCTCGACTGCTGAGAACGGTGAGATCGAGGTTTGAATCTCGGTCGGGTGAACTGGGGGTGGTTTTTCCTAAATTGTTTTCCACTCTCCCTCCACGCAAATGTGGGTTCACTTCCTCTAATTCAACCTTACTAATTCCAAATCCATTAGCGTGATTAGTACTTAAAGCGTATAACCCAAACGAGTAGTGAGACGTGGTGATAAATAATAATAATAATAATATTTGCCTCCTTCTTAAAGAGTGCTGCAGAATATTCCTATCAACTGATGAGTATCATTGTCTGAATTAGCATTGCATCCAACAGTTTTTATATCTTTAGTTTTTACCCAATCAATTTGTCTTTTTTGAATATGTCTTGTATTTAGTGTAAATTTAATTTTTTTTATGTTTAATACCGATGAATAGAAATGTTTCTTGGTGTGTCATGTTTCAGGTAGACATTAGATGCAATGTGCAATATCTCTTTCAAAGAACAATTTTCTATGTTAATTTATAATGTTTAGTAAAAAAAACTCTTGATTAAAACTAAAATATGCTAAGCATATTCAGTATAATTCTAAACTAAGTTCGTGTGTATACAAATTTATTATATTTGTATGATTTGGTCTGGATCAACATTCAAATCTATTAGTACATCTTTAAAGGAATAACTTAGTGGAATTTGATATGTCTTATAAACACATTGAGACTATTTTTAAAATGATGTTAGAAAATGGCAAGACTCCAACATCCATGCTTAAAAATCGTTAACTCATTCTTATTTTAACATCAAATTTATAGGTTAAGAACTATTATTTTGTTTGTGGCAAATGGAACTAAATATATGGTGTACTAAAATAAACAATATTTGGAAATGATTGTGATATTTGTTGGGTATAATTTTTTTTAAGTTCATTATTTACAATAATAAGCCTTGGTTTAATCATAGTTTTATATATACCTATAAATTTTCATTTCAATTAAAGGGTCTGTCCATAGATCTCACACTGAAAGATGGAAAGGGCATTTTAGCTTAAATATATAAAAAAAACTAGCTGATCTTTCTGACACAATGACCTCTTTAAAATTGTTTGGGTTCCTTATTGTCCTTATTTTAAATTTAAATTTCTCCTATCAATTGTGCAACTAAGGCAATCAACTAAAGTGGACCATGTTCAAATTTTAAACTCTAGATCAGTGATTTACAAACCTTATTTGATTGGAGGAAACCTTAAAATATTTAGTATAATTTTGAGGAGACCCTCCCTGGCTGACACATTAGGTTCTACTAGATCGAACTATCTTAAGATACATATTGGCGGTGTACTTTTTAAGTAAGACAAGGAACTATTCAGTTCCTAATGGCATAGAATAAGTACATAAGGTGTAAATTACAAAATAGATGGCTAAACCATTAGGGTTGGTAAGTAATAATTAACTCATACTTTAGAATAAATTATTTCAATAATATTTATTGACTATCCTCTTTACCAATAATTACTGTTCTTCAGTAATTAATATTGGCTTTTCAATATTGTAGAGTGTGACGTCACACTCTACGTATTACCCGCGTTGAACTGTGATCCCGCCGTGTTGACGATAGAGGGCAGGTCAGTT